>VMDO01013272.1:0-58888 GCA_007922755.1 Pedetes capensis
TAAAGATAGACTAATGATGTTATATTCTTTCACATAATGCCACTAATGATGTTTATTCATTTATATAAATATATAGATATGTTTAATAGAGTACATTCTACTTACTACAACCCCATAAATGTGTTGTTCATGATATGTCAGACTCAGGTGGTATGATAAACAAGATAGATACAGAAAGCACAAAGAAGAGCTACGAAATTAATAAAAATGGGAAGAATCTAAGTAATGATAATAAATGGAAAAGTTCAAGGCTATACAGTTTGGAGAAGAGAAGACTACTATAGTCAGGGAAGAAAAGTCAGGGATCATCTTGCGTTGTATAAATACCTAAAATGGAATCACAAAGATTTGGGTGAGGATTTATTTGCTAATATCAACAGGAACATTTCTGGAAATTTATAAATATAAAAAAAATTTTAGGCAGGCTTTTAAATTTTATACTGATTTGGAATTTTTGTTTCCTAGAATCATTAGGAAATTGTTGGACAAAGAATTACATGTAAATATAATATAAAAATATGAATTAATTCATTGTCAAACAATGGTTCTTATTCACATGCATTTTTTATCAAGTTGAGGCTCTTGCATATCATCAAGGTTCTTAGGGGAGCTCTGCCTTCCCTTAGGGGATTTAGCAGAGAATATATATATGAGGATTCAATCAATAAATGTCACCAAATTCATGTTCTCTCATTAACATTTTTAATACAAATTGATATCCTTCATACAATTTATTAATTTTCACATATTAAACTTTGGTGTTCAGATTATTTTTACATTTGCTCCCCAAGTATCTTTCAGTAGTCTGATTTCATTCTGAAAGTAAAGAGCACTACGTTTTGAGAAAACTCAAAACAAAAACAAGCAATAATATTCTCAAAAGTCACCACTAAAAACTTTATTCTACAATTAGAGACCAAGTTCTGAAAAGCTGTAACATAAATTACTGCATTCCTAAGAGTAAGATAATCTTAAGTGATCAGGGTATTTCAATTTTTAAGATCAAATAAGAGAAAATGAAGATATAGAAAACACAAAGAAAAAGATGAGGTATCACAAAAATATATAAGGACAATACCTGTTGTATTAATCATACTTTTTGGTGTAGCTCCAGTAGCAGCAAATATATTAGAGGTACTGCCTGTTGGCAATCCGCTTCCTGCAGTGGCAGCTCCCACAGTGGTAACAGCTAAACTACCTGGAGGTGGCTTCTTTACAGGTACCACAACACTCCTGCAAAGAAAGAAATGATAGAAAATAAATATGTGGTTTAAGATTCTGCTATGTACAGCACATACATATGGCCAACACAATTAATTAAACTTTCTTCCCACTCTTCTATCTTTCCTCCCTCCCATTCTCTCTTTCCATTTCTTTCTCTTTTTAAAATTTTAAAAACATTTTAAAACCATGAGCCCAACTTCTTTTATTATTTTAATATTCATTTAAAAGTTGTGCTAAAATATACATAAAGTTTACCTTCTTAACCATTTTAAAATGTACAATTCAGTGGGCTTACTGTATTCTTTTTATTATTTATTTACTTTTCTCCCTTTATTGGTAAATGATGGTGGGGTACAGGGTTATACTGCATTGATTTTGTCCATTATGCAGCCATTATATCACTTCTGGCCACACTTTTATCAATCCACAAGGTTTATGGAGGACTATGGCTAATATGTAGTAAAACTCAAATGCATGTTTGGATTATACTCCCCTATTTTTCCAATGTACTCATGAAGAAAGGATATGGGCATTAAGGAAATTTTGCAAAATGTATCGCTACGACAGTTTATTTGGCAAACTTTAATGTAGAATCTGGAGTTTGAAAAATCTTTATTAAAATGGTTAAGTGGCCTATAATCATGAATTGGGAACTATTGGGTAGAATATGTGCTCAAATTAGCAGATTTTGCATATGCACATGGAATTTGCTAACAAAATATACATAAAATGTCAATTTTACACATTTCATAATCTCCATGTATAAAAATTCATAAAATTGTAAAAACATAAACATTTGAGAGGCAAAATTCTAAGGTTTCCGCATAGTAAAGCTAAAAATTAAGTCATGGAATAATAAACAATATCCAAAGGCATAATGAGGTTATAGTTTGTTTTTCTGAACCAAATTCAGGTTGTTTCGTTTCATAGAAGAAATGTTATAATGAAAGAGAACTGACACAATGTAATAAATATTTGGTTAGAGATCAATTCAGACTTTGAGCTTTAACTTTTTGAAAATAAGAGTTTGATATTTTCCTGTATTTCTGTGACATTTTAAATGAGCTTCATAAAAACATTCTGAATTTGACATTGTGTTAATTAACATATTTCTTTATCCACAGAATTTCTGGGATGCATAAAAATGTGTTATACTTTTACTAATAACTTCTTTTCAAATTAAGAATTAATGATTTTGTTTTCTTAACTAGATAAATGTGGATAGTCAATTTTAAAATATAAAAAACAAAACTATTTCTAAAATATAATATCTATAGTTCTTTGAAGTGAATTCTCACTCTTCTCCAAATTTACAGCAGTCCAAACTTCATTTCATAAATATTTTCCAAGCACTATTCAACCACGATAGACTTTATTTACCTAGAAGAAAGATTTATGAAATGTTTTAAGGTCAAATGTAATACTCGAAAACTGGTACCTGACAGTACAAATACTCAAACTAAACTATGTCTTTTAATACACCTATATTTTGTTATTTTTCCATGAAAAAGCTCCACTAAATGAAATTATATCTATGGCACATTCTCAAGTCTAAACTTCTTAGACCCCCCTAAACTTCTTAGACTCCTCTAAAAGAAAGTTTTGTTAATTTCTTCAGTGACTAATTCAATGTTAAAAATCTAAATATGTAATGATTATTATTCTTTATTTTAGGAGTACTAAGTTTTTTAGGGGACTGGGATTTAGTTCAGTTGGTAGAGCACTGCTCTACGGTCTCTGAGGTCCCAAGTTGGATTCCAAGCACCGCAAAAATGGGAGGACATGGCAACCCACTCCTGAGGCAATCCCAAAGCAATCAGCCATTGCAAACTCTATGTGGGTCACTATGAGTTGGACACTACTCGACAGCACTACCAACAACAAGTTTTTTTTTGGTGACCAAAGGTGCTATGTTGTTGTTATTATTGTTAGGTGCCGTCAAGTTGTGTCCAACTCATAGTGACCCTTTGTACAACAGAAAAAAACACTCCCTGGTTCTGTGCCAGGGACGCAATTTTTTTATGTTTAAGCCCTTTGTTGTAGACACTGTGTCAATCCATTTAGTTGAGAGTCTTCCTTTTTTCGTTGACCTGTCACTCTCCCAAGCATAATGTCCAAAATATGTAAGATGCAGTCTAGCCATCTTTGCTTCCAAGGAGCACCCTGTTTGCACTTCTAGGACAGATCTGTTGGTTCTTTTTGCAGTTTTAATCTTAAATAATTTTACTCATGCCAAAAAAGTCTCCACTATCTCTTTAAGAATACTTTCTTCATTTGTCTTCATGGATTTTGGAATCAAATTCTTTAGGTTCAATCAGAGGACTGCATGTTCTTGTTCTTAACACCATTTACCATCAACACTACCCATTCTTTAACACTTCAAGTCATTCTCTATCCTTAGTAATCTATTTTACAAATAATCATAAAGCTAACATTAATGTGTATTGATAACAAATTAATTACCTTTCAAAATGTAATTCTGTATTTGCAAACACTTATACATAACTCTTAGAAAATTTTGTCACTTTTTTACTCAATATTTCCCACCAGTTAACTATTTCATCTATACCAAAAAAAGCCTTACCTAGGTATTAAGTACTCAATTCAGTACTCATTTTCAGTGCATAAATACACTAAAATATATACAAATTTGGAGTATATACTTTTTTGAGCATATAACTTTTATATGAATTTTTAAAGCATATAAAGAGCCACTGATCTACACTATCATTTTACTCCTCTTGTAGATCTGCTACTCATCCTGATGGATACCTAGAGTCCTCTATGCTACAAATACTTTGCCAGCTATACTTAAAAAAAAATCAAGAATATCTTCTATATGCTTTCACACACAATTTCAAACTATGCCCTACACCTCCAAGGCTGAAAACTATTAAAAGGTCAGTAATTATTTTACAGCATACATACTCCCTACAGAAGGGCTGGGGTTTAGCTCAGTCGATAGAGGGCTGCTCTGCACTCTCTGAGGCCCTGGGTTTGATCCCCAGCCCTACAAAAAATGGGAGGACGTGGCAATCTACTTCTGAAACAATCTACCATCAAAAACATTATGAATAGCAGAGAAGCACTTACATAATGCCAGGCATGGCACAGTGTCTCTGTTTCATTCTCTTATACAAAGGGTCACTGAGTTTAGACTCAATGGCACTTCACAACAACAACAACATACTCCCTACATACTGCAAGCTAGTAAAGGTTATCCAAATAGTGCAAGTGAAGAGATATTTCAGTCTAATCTATTTCAAAATAATTTGTCATTGAGTGGTAATGTTTTTAACTAATATACAATACATGTAAGTGTGCATTCTTCCTTTATTGAATTTATCTTATCTCAAAACTAGAGATTTTGGATGTGATTTAAGATTCACTCATTAACTTGTATGACAAATCATTACTAAGCAGTGCAATGTGTGAGAGCCTGTTTTAAGTTCTGCAGATCAACCACGTGTAGAACAAAACCCCTTCCCTCATGGAATTCACATTACAAGAGGGAGAGACATAAAATATAGGACCACAAATGAGAAAATATGGTATTCATAGTAATGTGGGTGGTAGGTGCTGGAAGAAAAATGAAGTACAGATAGGGGTAGAGAATATTGTTGTAAGGGTAGTTCTGAGAAGAATGAGGGGGAAAAAGGTGGTATTTGAGAAAACTCTGAAAAGATGAAGAAACAAGCCATAAGGCTATATATGGGAAACTGTCACAGGCAGAGGGAACAGCAACATGGCCAGTGTGACTACACAAGACTGAGCAACATGGAGAGTGTAGGAAGTAAGATGAGAAAAGTAAGGAGGGCTCAGACTAGAGGGTCTTAAGATCTACTGCAGGGATGTTGACCTTTACTCAGGGTGGGGCCAAAATGCACTTATCAACAGGAATATGAGCTTAGCTTATCAAAGGGTCACTCTGGCTGCTATAAGAATAGACTTCAGAGGGCACAAAGGTAGAAGCAAGAAGTCTGGTTAGGGGAATACTATAATAAAAGCAAGAAGAGATGGTGGGCAATTGGGATTAGAATGACAAGGAAAACTGATGAGAACTGGGTTGAGTTTTGCCTATTATCACATAAATAGATTTTTAAGAAGGACTGGACATGACTGTGAGAAAAGTCAAAGAAGATGCAACAAGTCTTGCTGTAAGCAACTAGGAGAGTCAGTTGCCATAACTAAGAGAAGACTGTAGTTAGAGCGCAACACCTATGAAGTTAGTAATCATGCAAATAGTGAGGTTTGGATAAACAAATGGAGAGACAAGTGTCTAGTTTAGGAAAAAAATTCAGAATGAGACATAAATATGGGAGTAATTGGCATTTAGATGTTATTTAATGCCACAAAAGTTTATAAGATCACTCAAGAACTGAGTGCAAAAAGATAGAAGCATGGGTCTAAGGAGAGTCTTGGGGGTTCTCGAAATACATCTATGAGTTTTGAAAACTACTTTCAAGTAGCAAGGATACTACTTTAGGAAGTGTTTCCCAGAAAGCCAAAGAGAGTGACATAACTAATTGGTTTGTCTTAAGTATAAAGTGACATACTGAAAAAAAGGAAAGAGCTTTGGTTAACAGATATAACTACACTGACAACTTTAGAGAATTCAAACATAAGAATGACATGCCTCATGCTTTGGAGATATCAGAAGGTGATAAGGAGACAAACTATGCAATAGTACTTCAGTCATTGCCCAATCACAGTTATGCCTCGGACCTCAGGAATGCCTAGAAACTCAGAATGTGCACTATCAGGGAATGAACTGAATGTAAAAAGACTAACAGGAAATTGCAAGTAGAGAGAAATGCATACAAAAGTACAGTAAATCTTAGTAAGGCAAAGACATAAAACAGTTTAGTACTGCTAGGTTAAAGGGACCACAAATAAATCTTTATGGTTGGGAAAAGGTGAAGATTTTCTGTTTCAAACTAGTCTTTACTGTGTAAATAACAGGACATCATTTCAGAGTCCTCATCACTTTTCCATTTAAAAAATGTCTCTGCCATAAATATAGATGGTCAAATTGGGGTGACCCAAGGAAACTTGGAAATAGGTAAATGAGGAGGTGACAGGAAGAATCTATCTGACAGATGGAGGTGGCAGCTTTTGGAATGGAGAAATAGCATTTTTTTCTGGGATTGAGGTCTTTCAATCATGGGACAAATTAGAAATCTGTTATTTTTTGAGACAAATTATAAGATCACTTCTTTTATTATAAGAATTTAAAACTTTGGGGGACTTTTTTCTTTTAGAAACAAGGCAGTTTAATCTCATTAATTCTACGGATTAGGAAGTGTTTCCCAGAAAGCCAAAGAGAGTGACATAACTAATTATATAGAGATCAACCAATAATAGGTCTCCTCATTTACAGATTATCATTCTTTCTCTAATAGGGATTATAAAGGCTAAATATTTATCTGAAAAGAAAAACTGAAATGGGAGAAAAGTGATGTGTTAACTGTTGTAGGGTAATATTGTTTCCTACAGCTCATCGGCAATCACAAGGTTATTGCTCTTAGGTTTTCATCTATTATGCTTCTCTATTTTGCAAAGTGTTTCAGAATACCAGCAGAAAACATATATATAAGAAATAATTGAGTATTTCATAACTGTACACTGTATAGTATATAGGAAATGAATTGTCACTGTGTATCTTACTGTACTATTAAAATACTAGTAAAATAATATATATTTAAAAGGAAATAGAACAAGAAATATAAGAATATAGTTCATATTATATGGGTACTGTTTGTGAATTTTTAAATATTATATCTTGATTCATTAAAAAATATTATTCCATGACGTGAATCATGTTAAAAAATGTTTAAAACCCTTTTCCCGAAAGAAAAAACTTTAGTATTTCATTAAAGGACCCATTAAAAAGAAATACTTTATTCAGTTCACTAAAATGTCTGCAAATGCCAAGAAAGACAAAGGCAACAACACTGGAGAAATTAGGATACAACCATGCTCAGTCAAAACTGTATCTTCTGGCAACTGGCCTTAAAATACATATCCAGGACATTCCAAGCATCATAACAACATATTACAATGGATAAAAATAGAAATTTTGAATTGTAAAGGTGGAGAGCTTTGTAATCATTCTGGTTTACATGGACTTGTTCACCTTTTAAGTGATCTAACCAAAATACCTCTTTCAAAAAAATAGAAAGCCATAAGAACATAAAGTTCTCAAAAGTAATTATACTTTATACATTTGTAATTCTACATTTAAAGAAATCAAGCCTACTAATTTCTTTATCTTGTACTTGAAATTTTCATTGTTACCGCTAAAACTAATGTTAAAAATTAATGAAACTGCCAAAAAAATGTCTATACCATACATTTAATAATGATGCCTGAATAAACTACATTTTTGTGTTGCATATTTTACATAATAGATTTTATTTCAGAGATATTCTTTTTTAGAAGATGAAACATTGGAACACAAGATATTAAACCTTTAGGAAAAAATACTAGTTTTCCTGAATATATCAAGCTCTGTAATTTTAACACAATTGGATTTATAAAATTAAAAAGGATGAAATACAAATTATGTGAGATTAATGTCTAATAGTCAAAGAAGCAAAACAATTAAAAGCTTTCTATAACATCCCAGATATCCAACAATTCTTTTTTGCCTTACTAAGCTTAATCACAGATATATGTCAAATTCTCAAAAGATAAGCATGTGGAGTTATGGGGTTAAATTTTTAGTTTAAAAGGTATGGCAAAGGTTAATTGTTCATTTTAAAGAAAATCTAAAAGTGGCAGTTACTAACACATTAAAAATAATAGCTCAGCTAAAATAGTTATAGATCTCTATAGAAATGTATTAAAACAGAGAGTATTGTTGGAGAACTTTGCAATTTGGTACATGAATTCTAAAATGAGATTACTAAACTTTTCTGTTAGAAATAAAACCATCATAAATATTTCTCTTCACTTCCTAAGAATTAAGATTTGTAGAAACTGTTCATAATTGTATTACTTCTACACATACTGTATTTCCTCATTATAGAACAATACTACAGGATCTCTAGCTTTCTTACACTCTATAAATATACACTATTTAGGGCCACTCAGTGTAATCAAAGACAGATATTTAAATCTGTAGAGAAGCCTGGAAGAAATTTTTTAAAAATCAGCACTTTTTATGTAAATAAGAATATTTATTTAATGTTTTGCATATGAACTAATGAGATACCTAATTATAAAAGAAGTTTGTTTTAACTAAGTCTAAACACATCTAAAATTTGATGTTGCATTTTATTTAATGAAAATATTACAAATTTCAAACACTGAAATTCTTCAGTGCTCTATCCTAAGTGGAGAGAAACAAGCTATGTAAAACATAACAGAACTAAGATTGTATCATTGTTTTAGGAAGTTGTTTCCAAACTTAAAATCTAGAATAAGTATAAAGAATACTTTGTCAGCATGTTTGCAATAGAAGCAATAAGCAATTGTTCAACAAAAGTAAAATCATAGATGATTTCTATTGGGACACAATAGTTTTAGGAAATATGATATAGTTACAAAGATGCAACTGAGTTTTCATCTATTTTTTTCAAGTAAAGACAAAAATTAAGAATACTTTATAGAGTAAGACCCATGATAATTCTGTGTTTGAAACTGGTAGCATTCTGGACTTTCATTCTAAAGCCTGTCATCATGGATCCTACTTTCAAGGAATTCAACCTGATGTTAAAAGACATGATATAACTTAGATTTCAGACTTTAGTGTTTCAGAAATATGTTTATATAACTCATAATATAATTATAGGTACCTTAAGACAGATAAGGCAAATAGTAGCAATACACTGGAAATATAATTGAAAAATGCAGTGGTCCAGAAGCTCTTGTGGGGATGATGCCTCTCTGAAAAGCTGCTCAAAGCTTTAGAGTTTGAAGTTAAATTTTTGATGTTGTCACTCTCAATCTATTGAATGGCTGACAGACAATCAAACCCGTCTGGCTGGCTGGCAGCTCATTTTGCTGGCAGGTGGCAAACAATTAGACACACCAATTTGTGCCTCCTGATGACATTAAAGCATGAAACTAAGTTGTATGCAGGGCCTAGTGATTTGTGTGAAAGCATTTCAAAAATAATACTCTTTGCCGTGGCAACTCATTTCAGACTGCCACCTCCCATTATGGCTTTGAACAGTGAAGACGACAGACTTGAGTTACGCGTACTGCAAGGCCGCTTCTGTTCAATCCGTCATCAGTGCCCCCTGAGACCTCAATCCCCTCCTTTCATCAGTATCACCTCATCATTTACATTTGATAGTACTTGAGCTACTGCATATATTAACCACATTGGAGATTCTTTTCCTAAAAAGAACTGAAATGTGCTTTGTGCTCTTCTATTTCATTTCTACTTATGCAACTTAGAATAACGATTCCACTCTCATTGCATTTTGTACAAATGCAACCAGGAAAAAATAGAAAGTTATATTTTTAAAAGCAATATCCTTCAAATTATAATAAATTCTGGGTAGCTAAGAATATTGGCACTCAAGTGATTTCTTTAAATTGCAATAAAAAATTATTCTAATAATCCAAATTAAAACAATAAAGTTTGCTTAATTCCATTCAATTCTCTTATGTAAATCACAATAATTCTCCATATTTGTTAGCATATATTTTTTAAAAATTAAATATCTAATTTAATTAAGTGGGACATAGAACTTAGATGATCCTAAATTAATTTATTGCAAGATATATTTATCTATCGATATAGACTTATAGATATTCACAGGTACATATACTTAGTTATGTTTATACAAACTCAGAAACACACATACATATATATATATCCTGAGGAATGCACCAAATACATGAAATAAGACATATAAACCATAAAAGCATGATTTTTTTTACTATGTATTAACCAAATGTTTTGTGCAATATGTAAGTTGATGAAAGTGTAACCCAAAGCAATACAATAGTTGCATAATTGAAAGAGCAAAAGCTTTATTATTCTTTACCCTACCAGCATTTAAAAATAAAGGGGATATTAAAAAAGAAGACATTAAAGTGAAATAGTATAAGGAATATTCACTGTATCAATGAACATATGGATATAACATTAATGCAACTATTTCAAAAAGAGAAATTTTTTCTTATATTTCATAGTTCTATGATTTTCACTTTTTAAAAACTTTTGACATGACATTTAGCTTATATGAGTTATTGGAAAACATCTTATTACCTCACTACTCTATAAGCTCACTGAAGACAAACCTGATTTTACTCATTATTTTATCCTATACAGTAACTAATGCTATTTGCATTTAAACAACATATTTTTAAGAAGCTGGGGTTTGGCTCAGTTGGGAGAGTGCTGCTCTGTGCTCTCTGAGGCCATGGGTTTGATCCCCACCACCACAAATATGGGAGAAGGACATGGCAATCCACTCCTAAAGCATTCCCAGGATAGTCAGCCACTGAAAACTCTATGAATAGCAGAGAAGCACTGACATAGTGCCCGGCATGGCACAGGATCAGGGAGTGTTTTGTTCTGTTGCATATAGGGTCACTATGAGTTGGACCCAACTTGAGGGCACTAAACAACAGCAACATTTTCAAGAAATACATGTGAAACAGTGGTAAGTGTTTACAGGTAAATTTAAATTATATTTGTGTATGAATAGGACAATTCATCCTAACCAAATGGTTTTTATTGCCACACCTCTAACCCTAAACTCTACAAAATTACTGTCTCTACTTAGAACAAAGCAATCTTACTATTTTAGAGGAAGTAATAACAAACACATGCTATACTTTTGACTACATAGTTATTTTGATAGTTCTGCAGCCATACACTCCAGCATCTGATCCCATCTGATCTTGCAAGCTAAGCAGGGTTGGCCTGGCTAGTCCTTTGATGGGAGACTACCTGGGAATACTGGGTGATACAGGCGTAGGAGAAGGATCAGACACCCCACTCCTGGAACAACCAGCCACTGTATACCCTATGGACAGTAGAGAAGCACTGATAATAGTGCTGGATATGGCACAATGTTGGGGAACGGTTCGTTCTGTTGTATACAAGGTTGTTGTGTTGGACCCAACGCAATGGCACCTAACAGTAAGAAGTTATTTTGACATTCCAATTTAAGAAATATTTGATTTCTTAACTTGATCTTGCCTCACTAAAACTAAAAACACTTGCTTGTCAAACACCTCATATGTACACACACACACACACACACACAAATTTTTGGTATGATAAAGTATCTTAGATATCAATAGCAATACTTTAATTCAGATGGAAAGCCAACACATTCTTTAGTTTATCCATTAGTATGCAAATATAATTTGGGATATATCTCAATCCTAGGAGTCAAAGTTAATTAGTACTATGGTTAGTAATTAGTGACTACCTAAAATACTTCTGTAATACCACACATAAAATATGTGATCAAGAAGTATGGTGAATGCTGCTTCCAAATGCCACTGAATGGAAAGGCAAGGATCTTCAATTTGGAAAGTTGTACACTGAAGCTCAGTAATACTCTGTGACAATATTCAACTTTGGTTATGATCCTGAGACCATGGTTCAGAGTTCTCAATGGAAATCATACAGTTCTCCTGGTGCAAAAAATGCATGTCAATAAATATCCATCATCAAGGTGATGTTAATTACGTTTATTGACCTTGATGGAATTGTATGAGCTGAATTTGTACCCAGAAACACTGGAACTCTGGATATTATAAGAAATTATTAGAGTTTTTAAGAAACAATATGTGTAGAAAATGGCTTGAGAAATGAGCATTTTTTTCATGTATTTTTCATGTTTCATCTTACAACATCACAATGCCCCGAGTCATACATAGTTTCTGGTATGTCAATTTCTGTCAAAAAATATATATATTACAGTGTGTCCTCATCCACCTTATTCTTTGGAAGTGGCACAGTGCAAATTCTGGCTCTTCCCCAAAAGGAAAATGATCATGAAAGGTAAACACTTTGAATCGATTCAGGACATCGTGGCAGCCATGACAGCACAACTAAAGACACTCATAAAAGAGGACTTCTAGAACTGCTTCACAAAGCAGCAAGAACACTGGGATAAGTGCATTTGAAGCCAGATGCAATATTCAGAGGGGGACTAAGGGCAATGTGTTTTTACTGTGAGAAATAGTTTTTATTTAAACATTCACCATATATTTTGATCATATCACTTTTACTTTTTAAAAGTAAGACATAACAGGCACAAATCTTGGTTCTAAAATGCCTTTCAAGAATATTTGCTTTCAAATGTATGCCACAAAATATGGCTTTTACATCAATACTAGAAATACTATAAGGAAGACAATCTCAAATAATTTTTTATTTTTTCAATGTACTTCCACTGAAAACTCAAATGTGAATGTCATTATTTAAAGCAAATTATTTAATATACAACATTATAGCATTTTTTTTTACTAAAATGGAATTCTAGAGCCAGATTAGATCTTAAAGAGATTTAACCTATTCCCTCTTCTATTTTATACATAAAACACCTAAGCCCAAGTAGAATAATGGCTTCCTCAAAATATGGTACAGTCCTTAGATGATGGATTACAGCCAGATTTTGGATTTCCCTATTTCCAATTCAACATGCTGTCTACCATTTCATATTGAACCTCTTTTTGGAGATGTGTCATTAAAATACCTTATGATGAGATCAATCACAAAAGTTGACCTGTCACTTGGATAGCCTTTATAGTAAGAATCTACATTAAGAAGTCTTCAAGTTTGCATAGTATTTTTAAATTTACGTCATCTAATTTTCTTCTATAAAAAGACCACTGTGAATAATAAGTTCAAGACTGGCTTGGCCTGTAATCCCAGTAACTGAGGATACTGTAGCAGGAGGATTGAAGTTTCTTTCTTTTTTTTTTTTTTTAATCTTCCCCTTTTTTTCTCCACCATACTAAGAAAATTGTGTTGTTTACATTGAGGTTAACCTTTCCCTCCTTCCTCCATCCTCATTCACCTTCTTCCCCCTCCAGTCTTCTCCCATAGTCTCTTCTCTTTGCTAGGTCCCTCTCTTCTTCTTTCCATTCCTCAAATTGTCCCTTCTATACTAAGTTTAATTGAGCTTTTCATTATGTTTCAATTTATATATAGGATTTTTCCCTTCCTTTAAGTTTGATTCCGCTTCCACATATGAGTGAGAGCATATGGTATTTCTCTTTTTGGGCTTGTGTTCGTTCACTTAAGATGATTTTCTCCAATTCTATCCATTTTGCTGCAAATGACATTATTTCATTTTTAAATTGCTGAGTAGTATTACATTGTGTATATGTACCATAATTTTTTTTACCCATTCTTCTGTTGATGGGCACTTTGGCTGATTCCATATGCTTGCTATTGTGAAAAGTGCTGCATTGAATATGGAGATGCAGGTGTCTCTGTGATATGATGACTCCTCTCCCATTGGGATATTCCCAATAATGGTTTAACTGGGTCATATGGCAAATCTATTTTTAGTTTTCTAAGGTAACTCCATATTGATTTCCAAAGTGGTTGAGACAATTTACAACCCCACCAGCAGTATAAGAGGGTTCCCTTTTCTCTACAACCTCACCAGCATTTGTTGTTATTTGTTTTATTGATATTGGCCATTCTTACTGGAGTATGGTGGAATCTCAGAGTTGTTTTGACTTGCATTTCCCTAATGGCTAGAGATATTGAGCATTTTTTTCATGTATTTCATGGACCTACCAATTTCTTCATTTGAGAACTGTCTGTTCATTTCCATTGTCTAACTGTGTATTGGGTTATTTGTTTTCTTGGGAATTGCTTTCTTGAGTTCTTGGTAAATTCTGGGAATTAATCCTCTGTCTGATGTATAGGATGCAAAGATTTTCTAACATTCAGTGGGGACTTCATTGACTCTGTTGATTGCTTCCCTTGCCATACAGAAGTTTTTAATTTTATGTAATCCCATTTATCTATTCATACTGCGATTTCCTGAGCAACTGGAGTTTTACTAAGGAAATCCTTTCCTATGCTTCTATGTTGGAGTGTATTGCCTATTTTTTCTTCTTGTAATTTTAAAGTTTCTGATTTTATGTTAAGGTCTTTTACCCATTTTGAGTTAACTCTCATGCATATTGAGAAGTGTGGGTCTGTTTTTATTTTTCTGCAAACACACATCCAAGTTTCCCAGCTGTAGGGAATTATCTGGACACCTGCGAGGTGGATTGGGAGGGTGCCAGGGCCGAGGCCTGAGCCCTCCCCAAATCCTGCTCTGTTTCTGACACATTTGATTACTCTTAACCCAGGAATCTAGACTGAGATCTATTTAATTCCCTAAGAGCTAATCTACCTAAGTCCCAGTTCACCTTTCACCTGTGGTTTCTCCTTAACCTATTATCTCTCCCATCTAGTGATTTAAAATGGCCCTCAAAGAGCCCAGCTATGGTGTGGCCTTTTCCAGCCTGACTGGCTGCCCAGAGCTAGCCACTTAGTTATTAAGGAGAGCTCAGTGATTGGTCCAACCTGCACCTAACCCCCAAATCATAAGTGCACTTTCCTAAGCCCTCACATGGAGAGCTGCTCCTCCTGGCATGAGCTGCTCTCTGATTGGTTACACTCTGGTTCACAGCCCCACCTAGAGTGTATGTAAGCAAACTACCAACTACCCCAAAGGTCCATCCTTTTCTTTCTTCTAAACCATCTTGACTATGGTTGTTACATCCTATACCTGACTTTGCTGCTTTGATCGACCAGACCTTTAATCCAGCCTCCGAGAGGCAAGGCTCCAAGGTCAAGAAAGAAGACCTTGAAAAAGCCAAGAAGAGCTCTCAATCCCCCCATGCCAGGGAGGAGGTGAGAGGAGAAGACGACCAGCAAGAGGCAACATCACTGCACCTTCGGCATAGCCAGCGAGGACATTAGACCTGTTTGTTACTCTGACACAGAGCTGTTATTCCATCATAGCAACAGTAACCTGTGCTGTCGGCTAGAAAGTATTAGGCTCTCCTGCAAAGGAGTAGCTTAATAAAGTTCCTGTTTCTTTTACATAAGAAGGCTCCCAAGGTCCTTCTTGGTGCCACCAACCAGCTCTTAAGGTCCCTGAGCGTAATGCTGTTGAGGTGAAGCTCTGTGGTCTTTTGCCAGGCCAGAGCAGACCCCAACACCCAGCACCATTTATTGAAAAGGCTATCTTTTCTCAAATTTATCTGCTTTGCTCCTTTGTCAAAAATCAGGCGGCTATAGATACACTGACATATCTCTGGGTCCTCTTTTCTGTTCCACTGGCCTTCAGGCCTATTTTTGTGCCAGTGTCAAGCTGTTTTTGCTATTACATCCCTGCACTATAGTTTAAAGTCAGGGATTGTGATCCCATCTGCACTAGTTTTGCAGCTTAAGAGTGTTTTGGCTATACGTGGTCTTTTGTGTTTCCATATGAATTTTTGGATCATTTTTTCTATTTCTGTCAAGTCTGTCATTGGAGTTTTAATGGGGATTGCATGAAATCTATAGATTGCTTTTGGTAGGATAGCCATTTTTTACAATACTGATTCTCCCAATCTATGAGTAGGGGAGGTCCTTCCACCTTTTAGCATCCTCTGCAATTTCTTTCTTTAATGTTTTGAAATTTTCCTTATAGAGATCCGCATGATCTTTGCTTAGATAGATTCCAAGGTATTTAATTTTCCGGTGGGCTATTATTCAGTCTCAATCAATGTGTAAAATTTTTGATGTTTTTCTTATTTTTGAGTTCCAATTTTATTCTGTTGTGGTCTAATACGGTACAGGGGATGATTTCTACTTTTTTGTATTTATTGAGGCTATTTTTGTGTACTAAGATGTGATCTATCTTAGAGAAAGTTCCATGTGATGCTGAGAAGAATGTGTATTCCTCCATCAGATGGATGGAATATTTTGTAGATATTGGTGAGCTCCAGTTGGTCTAAAGTGCAGATTAAGTTTGTCATTTCTCTGTTGATTTTTTTTGTTTTGATGACCTGCCTCTTGGCGAAACTGGGGTTTTGAAGCCTCCCATAATTATTGTGCCTAGACCAATGTAATCCTTTATTTCCCATAAAGTTTGTCTTATGAAGCTAGGTGCCCCTATATTTGGAGAATATATGTTAAATAATGTTACAGGTTCCTGGTTGATTATTCCTTTTAGTAATATGTAGAGTCCTTCTTTATCTCTTCTAATTAGCTTTAGATTGCAGGTTAATCTATCTGAAATTAGTATTGTGACTCCTGATATTTTTTGTTTCCCTCCTGCTTGGTATATTGTTTTCCAGCCCTTAATTCTCAACCTAGTACAGTCTTTGTGGATTAGGTGAGTCTTCTGAATGGCATATATCAATGGTTTATGTTTTTTCATCCAACTGGCCAGTCTATTTCTCTTAATTGGTGAGTTAAGACCATTTACATTAAGAGTTTTTATTGAGAACTGTCTATTGCATCCATGTTACTGGTATTTGATTCATATTTATCTTATTTCTTTCTTGATTTCCTCTCCTGTTAATTGTTCATTTCTTTGATCTTCCATGTAGGATTACCTGATCTCCCCGCTATGTGGTAATTGATTGAGGATCCTCTATAATGCTGGTTTGGTGGTTGTGAATGGTTTGAACGTGGCAATATGATGGAACGTCTTATATTTTTCATCTATTTTAGGAGATAACTTTGCTGGGTATTGTATTCTTGGTTGGAAGTTGCTCTTTTCAGAACATAGATTATATGTGTCCAGGCCTTTCTAGCTTTCAATGTTGATGGGGAGAAATCCAAAGTTATTTTAATGGGTTTTCCTTTAAATGTTAATTGGGATTTTTCCTTAGCTGCTTTCAAAACTGCTTCTCTGCTGTGCAGTGTAAGCATTCATACAATATTGTGTCCTGGGGAGGATATGTTTTGGTCTACTCTGGCTGGAGTTCTGACTGATTCAATTGTGAAAGTATCCATACCTTGGATTAGCTTCTGAATGTTGTGGAATAAATTTCCTAATCCTCTTTCCTTTCTGCTTCTTCAGGGACTCCCTGAATTCTTAAATTTCACCTTTTCATTTTGTCTGAACCCTCTTAGAGATCTAGCTGGTACTGCTTTATCATTTTCTCTATCTTAGCTTATGTGTAGTTAATATCTTGTAATCCTTCCTCTGTGTCTGATATTTGCTGTTCAGCCTCATCTAATCTTGATGTTGAGGATTCTATTGCAGTGTTTATTTCATTCAGCTTGCCTTGCATCTCAAGGACTGCAGCTTCATTTTTTCTGACTGTTTCTTGCTGTGAGAAGAGTACAGATCCCAGATGAGATACCTTCTTCTCCAGGATTTCAAGGGTGCTCATGGTGTTAGCTTTGATGTGTCTTAGCATAGTACTAATCAAAATTCTGAATTCTGATTCTGACATCTCTAAAACTAGGGATTGTTTGATACTGTCTGTTGAGAGGCTTTGATCTATAGGATCTTTGCACCTAGTGTTTCCTTCCATGTTTCGTGTATTTTTTTTGTTGAGGCTTGTCCATTGTTTGTTCTAGGAATTGGGTTCTTCCTCCTGGGAATGGGAAGAATCTCCCTCTGATGTTTTTTTGAGGTTGGGTGATGATAAGAATCTGGCACTCCCTCCCCCACCCCACCCCACTGTCACATTGAAAGCTGCCAGGTCTGGGGGCAGGGGTTTCTGTGCAGCATCCCTCCAGCAGGGCATGATGGCAGAAAGTCCACACCGGTCTTTTGGGCTAGTCCAGGTTTCAAGTTGCTCTCAGTGACCAGCCCTGTGGGGTACTCCACCTGTGCCACACTAGCAGAGAGATAACATGTCACCTGCAAACCCACCAAGACCCCTGGCTCCCCCACAGATCTCACATGCTAAGATCTCAGCTCAGCAAGCACAGACCAAATGGTAACACTGGATGATGGAGAAACAGATCCCAATGTCCAGCTCACGGATCTCTTGCATGAACTGACTCCTGCTGCACACCCTTGCAGATCCCCCACTGCTGTAGACAGGATGATACTGTACTACCCCCAATGAATTTGGGGCATGTGCTCCTGTGTGGGACTCCTGCCTTCTGCTGTCCTGTTGCAAACTGCGGGGCTAGGGCCTCTGAGGTGGGAGAATGGTGGCTGTGCTGGTGCGCCTGCCACACTCGGGGACTGTGGGCCCCCATCCTTTCATGCGTCTGGAGCCCTGCCTAGTTCTCTTGCTTATCCAACTCTGCAGTGGGTGAGATGATATTTTGCAACCCCCAGTGAATCTGGGGACTGTGCTCCCACGTGGGACTCCTGCAACCCCCCTGTTTTGATGGGAACTATGGAGCTAAGACCTCCATGGCAGGGGAATGGTGGCTGTACCGGTGCACTTGCCACACTGAGAGTCTGGGTGCCCCCTGTCCTTTCATGGATCTCAAGCCCTGCCTCGTTTCCCTCACCGATCCTACTCTCCAGTGAGCAGGATGATATTATGCAACCCCTAGTGAATCCCTATGAACCCCTAGTGAATGGGGCCTGCGCTCCCATGTGGGACTCTCATCCCCATCGCCATTTTACTCCGGGACAGGGGAATGGTGGCTGTTCTGACCACTCGCTTGGAGTCTGGGCACCCTCTGTCCTATCCTGTTGTCTCAAGCTTCACTGCTCTTGCTCATTGTTCCCATGCTATAGTGGGCGGGATGATCATGCAACCCCCAGAAGGTCTGTGGCCCGCGTTCCTGAGTGGGATCCGTGCCCCACTGCTCTCTTATATCAAGCCACAGGGCCAGGACTTCCATGGCAGGGGATGGCAGGAGCTAAGCTGGCACTGCCAGATTGAAGTTTCAATGCCAGAGACAGCTTGTGCCACCTAGCAAGATGTTGTCTAAAATAAAACTGTAATAAAATGAAATGGGGCCTTGGAGTACAGCTCTGGGGTAAACCACCACGTGCCTACCATATCCGAGATGAGGTTTCAACACTCCCTACTACAAAACAAAACAAAAAAATGTTTGGTACCTACCTGTCAAAGGAATGAAACTGCATAGGAAGAATAGCTTGAGCTTCTCTCTTCAATGCTGGATCTGGGTATGGGATAGGTTCAGGGCCACATTCTGTAATTTCAACTGGGGCAGCCACAAGACTTTTCAATATTTCCTTCACATTGATGCCTTTGGTTTGACTAATGCTAGATATGGATGGTGCAGGCTTCAACATCTCACTGGGATTTTCAGTTAAGCTCTCTTGTGATTTCTTCACATCAGATGACAAAGTAGATAAGAGTTCACTCATAGCATCAGGACCTGTAGTAGTCTCTAATTCTGCCCCATTTAGGATGCTAGCCACTTGCTCCTCTCCAATTCCTGAATCTGTATGAGGAATTGAACTTTCTAGCTGAATATCTTCACCAGGCATTGGTGTTTCTTTTTCCTTTATAGAGTCTGGAAATGTAGTAGGTGTTTCTGTAATGAAAGGAATTGATTTTACAAAAAAAAAAAAAAGGTTCAAAGTGGAAATCTTATATTATTAATGCAGTTCTCATAGTAGAATAAAAAATAATAAAACAGGTGATAAAAATTACATAAGCATATTTGAATGTGCAAAACATAACTCACTTAAAATGTATCCATACACATCTGTCATTTTGTTCAGTAAGCATCAAAATTAACGTGTTTCTTTAAAAACCTATCTGGCAGTTCAAAACTGATAACTTTAAGAACATCAGGAAATCATCCTCATAATAATTTTTGAAAGAAGCTTAAAAATCATCTTTACATGAATTTCCCCTTTTATTCTTTCATTGTTAGCTACTGAACAATCAGGTAAAAGAAATTCTTATGTTTCCTTAAAAATACCAAGTCATTTTCACACCTTCTCTGGTACTTCAATAACCGATAATGAAATGTCTAAAGTACCTAAATTAATTGAAGACATTATTTTGAAATTACATATATCGAAAGGTACAGTTGTGTATGGCTGTAATCTCAGTGACTGGGGAGGCAGAAGTAAGAGCATCACAAGTTCAAAGCGAGAGGCCTTCTGCGTAATTTAGCAAGACTATGACTCAAAATATAAAATAAAAATACAGGCTGGGGTGTAGCCCAGTGGTAGAGCTCTTACAAAGTATGTGGAAGGTGCTGGGATCAACCCTCAAGTACAATAAGTAAGTAAGTAAATAAATAAATAAATAAAGTCATATATATATATATATATATATATATATATATATATTTCTGAAGAATTTGCAAAATGTGATCTTGAAAAAATACCCAATCTAAATGAAATGGATATATATGTGTGTGTGTGTGTGTGTGTGTGTGTGTGTATGTGTGTGTGTGCGTATATATATATATATATATATATATATATGCACACACACACATATATATATACAATCTTTAAAGTCCTTGTGAAGAAAAAATATTGAGACTACATGTAAATAATTTATACTTCCCACATAATCAGTGGGAGAAGGACCTGGCATCCTACTCCCATAAGTCAATCCATCATTGAAAACCCTATAAACAGCAGAGAAGCACTGACAACAGTGTTTCACCTGTTGTACATAGGATCACTATGAGTTGGATACTGACTCAATGGTGCCCAACAACAACAACAACAACAACAACAACAACATACTCAGTATATGTTTGGTATTTGTAATATCTTACAACAACAACAACAACAACAACAACATACTCAGTATATGTTTGGTATTTGTAATATGTTTCATTGCATCCTTTGTAAAATAAGGGCAAAGTAAATTATGATCTCTTTAGATCTCTATGATCTCTTTAGAATTTTATATAGTACCACTATGCAGGACAGGGTGGCCCTTAACTCATGATCCTCCTGCCTCTGGCCCCCTGAATACTGGCCTCTTTAGAATTTTAAATCTGTAAATTCTATAAAACTTCTCTTAGGTTTTTTATTGCTGTTGTTCCTTGTTTCTGTGTTTTAAAAGGTTACTTGGACAAGAAATCAGGAACTACCCAACAGGACAATATGTGAACTTGATGCTAGCAAGATATCTCACATAACCTTTTGTGAAATCTCTGGTGAAAATGCAGAGAAATGTTGTGATGATACTATTGTTGGGAAGAATCAAAATTTGTTGAAAATTTTACATATGTATACAAAAGGACTGAAGATAATGTGAAGGGATTTCCTCCTTATTAGGCTCAACTATTGGGCCTCATGGCTTAGACAGATTTGCTAATATCTTGAATGTAAATTAATGGAGAGTGATATTCAAATTTAATGAAGATGTGCTTTTATTAGTTTTTCCAGATTAACTTCAGAATAATTTTGCCAAGTTTCAAGATGCAAGGAAACTATTATCCCACTTCTCTTGTGATTTGGATTATATGACATATATTAATTTAGGAAAAAATAATGTTCATTTTATTCAGTCTTCACACAGTCCAATGTCATTTAAATTGACCAAAAATATACATATTTTACAAGAGAATGTCATAGTATAGTCTCCCTCATATTTATTAAATAAATTTTCTTCTTTGTTTCTGTTTTTTATTTTGTTTTGAGACACAATCTTGCTGTGTAGCCCAGGATGGCCTCGAACTCATGATCCTCCTGCCTTAGCCTCTCAATTGCTGGGATTAGAAGTACACACTACCTCACCTGGCTTAAATAGATTTTAGCTTTGCTTGTTTATTTGTTAATTTGGTCAAGAATAAAAGAAGAAAAGATCAATCCAAAAATATGGTAGACATACTCAAACACTGGATGATAACATGAAAAATAATGTGGATATATTCTTTATTATTTACAGATGAAAAATTAAAATAACTTCATTATAGTTTTGAGAAGGCAATCTCAATAATGCTAGGCAAAGCATTCGAGAAGAAAACAGGTAAGAGGTAACAATAACAATTGGGCTTTTTCTTTTGGTAAGACATTATGAATAAGATTAAGAGTAAAATTAAAATATAAAGATTAAGAGTATTAAGAGAATTAATTAAGAGTAAAATTAAAATGTTGCTAGGAATAAAGAAGAGAAGAAAAATCAACATGTTTCTGGAATATCTAACATAAGAAAAAAAGAATGGTAATATGTCACTGAGAGAGGAGGATAAATACGAGTTGTTCAAAAGAATACTGAATTAAATTTTGAATCAGTGGAGTCTGCAGAACCTCTGGAATATTGATATTGATATCTATAAGCCAAGAGAAGAACAGCCAGACATTTTTGGATCATTCAAACTGAGGTGATGCAGAAACTTTGGGAGATGAAGAAATAACCTAGTAATATAGATAACCTAGTAATATAGAAATAACCTAGTAATACAGAATAAGAAGATAATATGGCTGAGGTGGTTCAACTGCAACAAAATATTAAGACAGAACTGACCAGCAACAGTGATGTCTCTATGACAAGAGAACAGAGAATGGAAGTGCAGAGATGAAATGACTCTAATGACAACAACAACAAAATAGAGTGTCATGTTTGCTAACACGGGATAATTTTTCTTATAGAATTTAATTAGCAAAAGGCATATGGTATAAAGTCTAGTCCTTAATCTGATTACAGTTTACACATTTGGTCTAGAACTTTGGCCTTACACTAATGCATTATCTAAATATCTTAATTTACAGCCTATTTTTTCATTAAGAACACTATAAAAAGCTTAAATGTTTCACATTATATTAGACTGACACACTAAACAAAATTACTAATAATATCTTTGATTTAGTGTTCACAAGCTACCTTATCCAAAGATTTTTGACATAATTTATTACTTATCTGCTCAACTGATTCTCCATGAGCATTAAATTCTATAACTTACTAACTAGATACTTAGAACTTATATATAAATGTTGACTTCTCAATTGTAAGTTTAAAATTTATGTTCTCAGTTAAAAGTTTATCAGGCTTGAATATTGAAATATTTCCAAATAGCTCATCTAAATATTCACACAGCAGTAAAAAGTTAAGTTTAACTGAAATTGAATGATTTTAAAAAGAAAAAAATAATTTTCATATTTCAATATGAATTCTATTCAAATAAATGTGTTTTATGAAGCATATCTTTCAATTATATTAGAAAGAAATAAAAATAATGCCAGTGGAAAATGCCATAACGGCAACTGCACATAAGAAAAAATTAGTAGTCAAAACAACCCACCTAATTTCTCATGATGCATTAACACCATTTATAGAAAATGCTCTCAGGAGATACCATACACTTCAGGTTAGATAACTTATGTTTCCAGAATACTTCCTTAGGAAAGAAAATACTTTGAGGATTTAGCCTAATAATGTTAATAGGAAGTTAGGGATGAACAGCAGAGGAAAAATAAAGGATTGCATTTCTGTAGGTTACATTAATGACAATAGGCTTATAAGTTTTCAAGAGTTCTCATCAGTTTCTGTAGCAATAGGCCATGTCAGTACAGAAAGCAGAACCATCACTAATCTGAGTGATCTTAACCTTGTCAGAAGCAGGCAGTTGGATGCCAGATGTCTCTTTCTCTTAGTATTTTTCATTGAATCTAATAAATTCATCAAATGTATTTTGGAAAAAATATGGAGTTAAGTTCAGCAAATGACATGATGTTTACACAGTGACCTCATTTATCACATTCCTTCCTCCAAAATTCCTGTGATTTATGAAGTGTTTCAATATGTTTTACATGTTAAAGCACTGAAGTTGCTATTTTCCAAACTCTTTAAATAAGAAAGAACATAAAAGAAGCATAGTTTCTTGTTAGTATAGCACTAAAAATATATTGTTATTTGCTCTTTAAGTAATAACATCTAGCAAACTAAATCACTTCCATCTAAAATGAAACAGAAAAAGCTGTATGCAACTAATGTGTATATTTTGTTTATATTAATTCTAGAACTGTAATATTAAGGTATATAAAAATTAACCTTAATTCCCAAGAGGAAAAAAGTGCATAAACAGATTTTAAATCAGTATTAAAGCGTATTTTACACACCCACAAGACTGTAATGCATTGAGTAATTCTGTATAATTGTTTATATAATTGTTTGCTATATTAAATGTATGAAAAGAATACAATTACAAGAATTCAATGTTATTCCTAAAGGGCAGAACAGTAATAGGCCACATGATAATTGACAAGATAAAATTAAGAGCCAAGGAGATCCTCCCACTGATGTTAGAAGAGAGGTCTATGTGTAGGTCTGTGACTTTACTCTACTTGGGAGTGTATTAGATATACATATGAATGATCTTCATCAAATCTGGGGATTTTTTCAGGCCAATATTTCTTCAAATGCTATTTCTATCCCTTTCTTTTTCTTTCCATTCCTCCCAGACTAACAGTATATGTACACCGGTTCACTAAATGATGTCTGTCAAGTGTGTGACACTTGGTTTACTTCTCTTTACTCTTGTTGTTGTTGTTTTGTTCCATTCCTAATACTAGGATATTTTTAAGCATGCTGATCCTTTCTTCTGCAAACTCAAAGCTTCTGTTGAATATGTCTAGTGATTTTTTTTTCATTTCAGTTACTATAATGTTCAACTCTAGTATTTCTATTTGGTTCTTCACAATTTTTTTCTTTACAATTTCTCTCTCTCCTCCTCTCCTTCTCCCTCTCCTTCTCCCCACCCCCCATCTTTCTCTTCTCTCTCTCTGGTAAGACATCAACCTCATACTTTCAATTCATTAGAAAAGGTTCCATTTAATTATGTGAACACATGTGCAACAGTTGGATTAAACTGTCTGCCCAGTATGGCCACCTCCACAGGTGCACTTTCTTTGACTATTCTCTTCGCCACTTCACCCTGTGTATTGACCATACTTTAATGTTTCTTTGTTTGGCTCAGAAATTTTTGTTGAAAATTAGACATTTTAAATAATGAGGCAATCATGGAAATCAGACCCCTCTCACAGAGTCTGTTGGTGTTCTGGTTATTGGCTTTCTTGAACTAATTCTGTTAAATGTATTTCTTTTTTTCTTTCTTTTTTTTTTTTCTTTTGCGGTACTGGGGGTTGAACCCAGGGCCTTGCACGTGCCTGCTCTGCAAGTGCTGGACCACTGAGCTGCACCCCTAGCCCCCCCCCCCTTTTTTAACTTTTTGAGACAGGGTCTTGCTAAATTACGCAGACTGCCTCTGGTCTCGAACTTGCGATCCTCCCACCTCCGCCTCCCAAACAGCTGGGATTACAGGCATGCGCCACCGCGCCCGGCCTTAAATGTATTTCTTATATCTGTAGCCACAGAAATCTCTGCTCAGTTACCCTACTGGTCAGCTAATGATTTGCACAGATATTATCTTAAATGTCTTGAACCAATAAATCTCCCACCATTTGCTGGAGGCTGCATGTGTTGAGGCATGTTTGTAATATTCCTACAGATTAAAGGTCCCCCTAGCCTCTACTTCTTGTTTGTGCAGTGACTAAAGGTTAGCAAAGGTGAGACTGGGACATTCTTCATTCTTTTCTGGGCTGAGTACAGTCTCAGGGATAAAAATATCTTATGTTGAGACCTTTTAAAGATATTAGCTAGCCTGCAGCATTACCAGAGTTGTGTCTGATCCTGTTAGATCTTGAAAGCTAAGTAGGGTCATGCCTGGTTAGCTCTTGGATGGGAGACTGCCTGGGGAAACCAGGTGCTGTAGGCTTGGGAGAAAGACCCCGGCAGTCCACTCCCAAAACACAATCAGCCATAGAAAACCCTATGAATAGCAGAGAAACACTGTGTAATAGTGTTTCACCTATTATATGTAGGGTCACTATGAGTTAGATACCAAGGCACCTAACAACAACTAAAGATGTTAGTCAAAGCATTTGTTGGCTAAAAATTGGCACTGTCACTTCAGGCATTTACAATGTTAAGAAAAAAAAATTACTGATAGCTGATTGTGGTTGTGCACACCTGTAATATCAAAGTCTTGGGAGGAGGAGGCAGGAAGATCATGAGTTTGAAGTCTGAGGCAGCCTACATAACTCAGTGAGATCTTGTCTCAAAATAAAAAATGAAAAAAATGTGTTTAGGGTGCAGGCCAATGGTAGAGTACTTGCAAAGTATGTGTGGGGCCCTGGATTCAACCCTCAAGTACAAAACAAACAAACAAAAATATCATTGATAATTCCTTCTTGACAAATGCTTGGGAGACAGGGCTTTTACCACAAAGCAAACTCCTGATCAGGTCAAATAATGACAAGCAGGGTTAGAGGAGTATTTCCACAGGTCTTCCAGACAGTTCAAAAAGTTCTATTTTCCAGGAATGAGACTTGCTCTAGGAATAAGAACTCCAAACCTGGTCCAGCCCTTCTCCAGTGGCTATTTTTGTTGTTGTTGGGTGCCTTGGAGTCGAGTCTGACTCATAGCGACCTTCATAGGATTTTCAATGGCTGATCATTTTGGGATTGCCTCAGAAGTGGATTGCCATGTCCTTCTCCCATTTTTGTGGTACTGGGAATTCAAGCGGGGACCTCAGAGACTGCAGAAAGGCACTCTACCAATTGAGCTAAATCCCAGCACCACCACCTCGCCCTTGGCTACTAGCAGCTGGTTTTCACAGTTACCATGGAGATCTTGCCTCTGGTTTCCAAGGCTACCACATGGCTGGGAAGATTTTAATCACCATTAAGGTTGCTGTTCTTGCAAGGCTTCTGCATATTTTTCTACAATTAATGCTCTTTGGATTATCTAAAATCTTTTGATTACTTTCCAGAGAACAGAAAAAGTTGATTTTGACAATTTTTGCCAGTGTTCTCACTGCATTTTGGAGGAGCAGTGTTTTGGAAGTCCTTCCTTCACTTACTACTAGAAGTCACATTTCCAAATTATGTTTAAAGTTCAAATTTTAATGTACCTTCAATTTTTGCATTTTGAATAAATTATCAATAAGAATTTATACAATATTTATACATACATAGTTTGTTTTTCTCTTGTCTTAGCTTGTGTTTCTATGCTTTTTCTTCTAAAAAAAGACCCCACCATAATTCCTATTGAAATACATCATGTATTTCTGATATAAGGGAGGCAGCCATGAACATTAATAATAAAATGTCAACATATGTGCCGAGGTCTCTCTTAATTTGCAGAAAAACATAAACAGCCATTTCCAGTATAACGATATCAACTAGGTATCATTATATATAGCTTTAATTTGGCTATTATGTAATGGTTAAGAGTTCAGGCTTTGAAATTAAGACTATTTGACTTTCACTCAAGACTTATTTCCTATCACTTACTAGCTTTGAGACTTAGAATGAGTCATTTTACTTTCCTCAGCCTATTCCTTTATCTGTAAAGTGCCTATATTTTTATGTATACATTATACTGGTTAAAGAACATAATGCATGAATATTACATCGTATAAAGTAATCACACTATAAATTTTGATACTTGATGCTGCCATCATTTTTAGTATTGTCATTGCCATCATCATCACCACCATACCTTATCAAAACAATACAGAACCAAGAACTCTATTAGTTGTTCCCACTATCCATGTACAATTTTTTTCTCTTTACCCTAGCTCTAGCCCTTTATCTACAGATCAATACCTTCTACCTTAAAATAACAACTTCTCACCACACTTAACTTCACACTTTCAGCCTTGAAAGTATTTGGGTTCCTTCCTTCCTTCCTACC
Source organism: Pedetes capensis (assembly GCA_007922755.1). Taxonomy (NCBI): domain Eukaryota; kingdom Metazoa; phylum Chordata; class Mammalia; order Rodentia; family Pedetidae; genus Pedetes; species Pedetes capensis. The sequence continues at coordinate 27,769 of VMDO01013272.1, forward strand.
TTCCTTCCTTTTTTCCTTCCTCTTTACCTCTCTTCCTCTCTCCCTTTCTTCCTCCCTCTCTTCCTTTCCTCCACCCTCTCTCTTTCCCGGAGATAGTCAACATAGAAAGATCATGGGAGTAAATTAAATGGATCCAAAGTCCTATTCTGGCCCAATAACCTACTAGTTCTTCATGATACCTCAGACAAATTAGCTATACTTTTAGAGGTGCAGAGACTGCACCTGAAAAATACTGATCTTCAGCATGTTGTAAGGATTAAGAAACTTGTCAGGACATCACCTACAATGTCCTTGTCTGCTTGATTAAGCTTTCCAAAATACCTAGGTAATTCCTTCAGACAACTCAAAATTAACACATCTAAGGTGGAAGCCTTAGTCATTATCTTTGACTTGAAAAAACTAGGAATAGAACGAAAATATCTCAACATAATAAAAGCCATATACAACAACTTTGTAGCCAACATCATACTCAATAGGGAAACAGAAAGAATGTCCTCTAAAATCAAGAACAAGACAAGGGTGTCACACTCTCCACTCTTGTTCAATATAGAGATTGAATTCTTAATTTTTAGCCAGAGTAATAAAGCAAGAAAAATAAATAAAAAGGATCCAAATAAGAAAGGAAAATGTCAAAATATCCCAATTTGCAGAGGATATAATCCTATATTTTACTTAAAAGACATCAAAGATTCCATCAGAAATCTTTTAGAGCTACTAAACACAACACTTTTCTGCAAAGTGGCAGGATAAAAAAATCAATACACAAAAATCTGTAGCTCTTTAAATATATCAATAATAAACAGACTAAAAAAGAAATCAGGAAAACAATCCCATTCACAATAGCTTCAAAAAGAATAAAAGATAGGACCAAAATCAGGGAGGTGAAAGATCTCTACAATTAAGACTTAAAACAATGAAGAAAGAAATTGAAGAAGAAACTACAAGATGGAAAGACCTCCCATTCTCACAGATTGGCAGAATATTGTAAAAAATGGCTATATTCCAAAAGAGATCTATAGATTCAATGCAATCTCCATGAAAATTCTAATGACATTCTTCAAAGAAAGAGAAAAATCATGCCTAAAGTTCATATGGAAGCACAAAAGACCCTCAAGACACAGCAATTCTGAGCAGAAAGAGCAACGTCAGAAGTATCCTAACAAATTATACTACAGAGCCACAGTAACAAAAACAGAATTGTACTTGCACAAAAAAGACACAAAGATAATACAATAGAAGACCCATAAATAAATACGTGTTGCTATAGTCACCTGATGTTTGACAATGGTACCAAAAACACAAATTGGAGAAAACACAATCTCTTCAAGAAATGGTACTGGGAAAACTGGATATACATGTAGAAGAATGAAACTAGATCCTATGTCTTGTCCTGTACAAAAATTAATTCAAAAGGGACCAAAGACTTTTGAAACTACAAGAGGAAAACACTTTAAGACATTAAGCATAGGCAAGAACTTTCTGAAAAGGACTCCAATAGCTCAGATATGATAGCAAGAATTGACAAATCAGAATGCATGAAATTAAAAAGCTCCTACACAGTGAAGGATGCAATTAACTGTGAAGATACAGCCTACATGGTGTGAGATAATCCTTGCCAGCAATATATTAGACAAGGGATTAATATTTAGAATATATACAGAACAAAAATAATTATGAGAAAAGCAATCATCATGACAAAAAAAATGGGCAAATGAATGGGAATGTTACCAAAAGAATAAATACAATGGCCAATAAACACAGAAAAACATATTCAGCATCTTTAACCATCAGGAAAATGCAACGAAAAACAACACTGAAATCTGTTCTTACCCTAGTCACAATGGCTGTCATCAAGAGAACAACAAGGCTGGGGGTGGTGGCACACGTCTCTAATCCCAGCAACTCAGGAGGCAGAGGCAGGAGGATTGCAAGTTCAAGACCAGAAGCAGTCTTCGTAATTTAGTAAGACACTATCTGAAAAGGTAAAAACAATCGGGTGGGCGTGCAGTTCAGTGGCACAGCACTTGCAAAGCATGCAAGCATGAGGCCCTGGGTCCAACCCCCAGTACTGCAAAAAAAAAAAAAAAAAAAAAAAAAAAAAAAAAAAAAAAAAAAAAAAAAAAAAAAGAAAACAAACAACAAAATATCCTAGTGATGATGTAGAAGAAAAAGAAATCTTCATACACCACTGCTGGGAATGTAAGTTAGTGTAGCCACTATGGAAATCAGTATGGAGGTTCCTCACAAAACTAAAAGTAGAACTATTATATATAGTTCCACATATCACTCTGCATATAGATCAAAATGAATGTAAGTCAACATACCACAGAGATGTCTGCCCAGCTTTGTTTATTGCAGCACTATTCACAATAGTCAAGACACAGAACTAACTTAGATGCTGATCAGTAGGTGAATGGATGAAAACATGGTATATAGATATAACTGAGTTTTATTCAGTCATAAAGAACAATTAAATTGTGTAACCTGAAAGAAGATGGATGGAACTATCGACCATCATTTTAGGTGAAATGATCCAGACCTGGAAAGACAAATATCACATGTTTTCTCTCACATGTAGACACTAAATTTAAAAGTATATGTGTGTTTGTTTATGATGAAAGCAAAAAGGGGACTATTTGAGGGGAGAAAGACTAAAGGGAAGGCGGAAATAACAAAGGGTAACTGGGGGAAAGAAAGACAAATATCATGCTTTTACGCATATGCAGATCCAGATTATATATACAGATATATACACACACATATGTTCATGTAAATAGACTGGGAGTCTTTGTGAGGAGTAAGAGGACCAGAAAGAGGAAAGAGGGGGGACATTTCAGAGTAATGAGGGGAACATGAGCAATGTACAATGATATGCATGTATGGAAATGTCACACAAAATGCATTAATTAGTACATTAGCTTAAAAATAATAATAGTGTAAAATCACTGCCACACTCGCTAGACTATTAACTTCACAGAGATAGAAAGGCATGTTCATAATTACATACCCTTGGTACTCACAATTTAATAGGAAATATTTAAGCAGAAAATACATAATGAAAGAATTATGAAGTTAACAGAAGGTGAAAGAAAGGAGAGATGTTTTTATTTTCACTAATACTGAAAGCTGAGATGTTTTAACAAACAGATGCAACACTGGAGGTGCTCACTTGCTTCTGCCAAGAAATTCGGAAAACAGCTACCTGGCCAATTGACTGGAAGAGATCCATATCTGTGCCTATACCCAAGGAAGGGGATCCAACTGGATGTAGAAATTATCAAACAATATTATTAAAATTTCACTCAAGTAAAATTATGCTAAAGAAAATTCAAAAGTGACTGCAATGGTATACTAATAGGGTACTATTGGAAAATCAAGCTGGATTTAGAAGACAGATTAGAACCAAGGACATCATTGCTGATGTCAGATGGATATTAGTTGAAAGCAGAGAATACCCGAAAGATGTCTGTCAATGTTTTATTGACTATGCACAGGTATTTGATGATGTGGATCACAACAAATTATGGATAACATTATGAAGAATGGGAATACCAGAGCCCTTAATTGTACTCATGAGGAATCTGTACATAGACCAGGAGACAGTCATTCAAACAGAAGGAAACACTGCCTGGTTTAAAAACAGGAAACTTATGTGTCACGGCTGTATCCTTTCACCATACCTCTTCAATCTCTATGCTGAGCAAATAAAACAAGAAGCTGGACCTTATGAAGAACAGCACGGCATCAGGATTGGTGGAAGATTCATTAACAACCTGCAATCTGCCATGAAATTCTTGCTTGCTGAATGTGAAGAGGATTTGAAACATTTATTGATAAAGATCAAAGAACATAGCCTTCACCATAGATTGTGCCTCAACATCAAGAAAACAAAAGTCCTTACAACTGGTTCAGTAATCAAGTTCATAATAAATGGAGAAAAGATGGAGACTGTCCAAGATGTTGTTTTATTGGTATTACAATCAACACCCACAGACATGTTGAAGAAGAAGGTGCACCTGACTGATGCCAGTTGCATCACATGTTTGTGAAATCTGGAGATTGAATAAGGGAGACAGGAGAAGAATTGATGCTTTTCAATTATGGTGGTGGAGACAAATATTGAATATACCATGAACTGCCAATAGAGCCAACTGATTCATCCTAGAAGTGCAACCGAATGCTCCTTGGATGCAAGGATAGCTAGACTGTGTCTTATGAATTTTGGACATGTCAGGAGTGACCAGTCCCTGGAGAAGGACATCATATTTGGGAGAGTAGCAGGCCAATGAAAAAAAAGGAACACCCTTAAATAGATGGAGTGACACAGTGGCTACAACAATGTGCTTAAATATAAAAATGATTGTAAGCCGGGTGCGGTGGTGCGCCTGTAATCCCAGTGACTTGGGAGGCAGAGGCAGGAAGATTGCAAGTTCAAGACGAGAGGCAGTCTGCATAACTTAGCGAGACCCTGTCTCAAAAAGTAAGACAATGGGCTGGGGGGTGCAGCTCAGTGGTCCAGCACTTGCAGAGTATGCAAGCGCAAGGGCTTGGGTTCAACCCCCAGTACCACCAAAAAAAAAAAAAAAATAGTGCATCTGGCACAGTATCAGGGAGTGTTTTGTTCTGTTATACACAAGGGACCCTATGAGTTACACTCGACTCAATGGCACCTAACAACAACAATACTGAAAATGGGCATTTATCATATTTTAAGAGCAGTTGTAAAGAAAATTACTAGGAATAACTAAACATGATTTTCACCTTTAATAACTGAAATATATCATATATTCAACATCAGTACTTATCAGTTCTAGAAAATTGTATAAATAACAATATCTTGTTGTTGTTAGGTGTCATCAAGTCAGGTCCAACTCATAGCAACCCCATATATAGCAGAACAAAATACTCCTCGATTCTGTGCCAGGCACATGATCTTATCTATGTTTAAGCCCATTGTTGCAGATACTGTGTCAATTCATCTAGTGGAGGGTTTTCCTTTTTTTCATTGACCTGCCACTCTCCCAAATATGATGTCTTAATTATTAGTTATCATATATCCACAGGATGGATTATTATTTAGTATTTTAAATTTATCCTGGAAATAAGAGAAATGAATGAATTCGCAATATTAAAATATTTCATTATATAACAACTTAATAAATATTGTTAATTGTACTTCTATTTATACGACAAATAAAAAAGTGAATGGTAGGCCAGTTGTGGTGGCACATGCCTATAGTGCCAGAGACTCAGGAGGCAGAGGCAGGAGGATATTAAGTTAAAGGCCTGAGACAGTCTGCACAATGTAGCAGGACCTTATGTCAAGATAAAATATTAAAAAGGGACTGAAGGTGCAACCCAGTGATAGAGCACTTGCAATGTATGTATAAGGCCCTGAGTTAATCCCTTCAGTACTGCAAATGAAAAAAATAAAGAAAGGAAAAATATTTATATTTAAAATAGGGGCATATTTGTATTTCCTTAAGACACAACAGGAAAAGAAAAAATAGATCATGGTTTATGAATATTTTTGTGCTACATAAAGTGCACATATTTAGAATCACTTCAAAATTCTGTTCAGTTTGGAAAATTATGATATACCTGTTTCTATGTATATTTACTTGTTTATTAGTATGATGTTGTTGTTAGGTACTGTTGAGTCAGTATCTGACTCATAGCAACCCTGCATACAACAGAGGAAACAGTATTGTCAGCGTTTCTCTGCTATTCATAGGGTTTTCAATAGCTGATTGTTTTTTGGGAGTGGATTGCTAGGTCCTTCTCCCGAGCCTACAGTATCTGGTGTTCCCAGATGGTCTCCCATCCAAATACTAACCAGGCCAGACCCTGCTTAGCTTCCGAGATCTGAAGGGATCAGATGCCACAGGAATATGGCTGCAGGTTTAGAAGTACAGCTACCTTATTTGTACTGTATCTTGCCTTTGTTTATTCATTATCTGATTTTTTCTACATTTTTTCATTAAATTACATATGTATTTAACTGCTATGTGAGAGCTCTTTATTAAAATTATTAACTTTTATATGAATGTAAAATTTTTTGCATTTGTCTTTTAATTTTGTCAATATTTTCAGACATATAAATATGTGAAACATTTATTTAGTTTTACATTGCAAGTATAACTAAATATAAGTTATAGCCTGATGTTATGATCTAAAACAATGTTTTCAATAATATAAGTACTAATTTTAATTTTTTAAAATTATGGTCATAGCTTCATTTTTGTCTTTAAACTTTACTATACAGACAATTTATGTAGCATAATACATGAAATGAAAATATAGTTCCTTTTTCAAATGTTTGTACCACCTCTTAACCCTTGGCCAAATCATATTTCCTCTTCTATTTTATTATAAAAGTTACATTTTATAACATATGGAACACTCCTATATTAATATATGGAAAGTTTGAGCTTATTTCTGGACATTTCATGCTTATATATATTCTTGTACTAGTACATTATCTTCTTTCTTTCTTAATACTTGTCCCTGGACATAAAACAGAAGAAAGCTAATATGACATATTTATTTATAAGTGCATCTAAATATTAACTTTCTTCTTGTTAAACTAAAATTAGCATAAAGCTTCTTCAGCTTCTAGGACAAGTTACCAAGCTTCTTATCTCTGATTTAGCATACTTATTAATTCAATATATTTCTGGGCTACCATTAATACTTACATTTGCAAAACTTGTTTAGTTTTCTCACTAACTTACTCATTTCCTTGACAAATATTTTACTGTACTTTGAAGCACCATGCAAGGCACTACAGATATAATGGTGAAAAAAGGTAGCTTATATTTGACATAGTACTGGAAGTCTTAGCTGAAACAATTATGCAGAATAAAGAAAAGACACCCAAATTGGAAAGGAAATAGCTAAATTGTCTATGTTTGCAGAAGGCATGTTCTTACAAATAGAAAACCATAAACTTTTTCACAAAAACAAACAAAGAAACCTGTGAGCAATAATAAATGAATTCAGTTAAATCAAAGAATAGAAAATCAACATATAGGCTGGGCACAGTGGCGCATGCCTGTAATCCCAGTGACTCTGGAGGCAAAGGCAGGAGGATCGCAAGACCAGAGGCAGTCTGCGTAATTTAGTGAGACCCTTTCTCAAAAAGTAAGAAAATGGGCTGGGGGTGCAGCTCAGTGGTCCAGCACTTGCAAAGCACGCAAGCATGAAGTCCTAGGTTCAACACCTAGTACTGCAAACAAAACAAAACAAAACAAAACAAAAATCAACATAAAAATCAGCATCATTTATATGTACTAACAATGCATAATCTACACTAAAAATAAAACACTGATAAAGGAAACTGAAGAAGACAAAAATGGAACGGTATTCTATGTCTATGGGTTGGAAAATTAATGCCAAAATATCCACACACTATCCAAAGTAACCTATAGATTCAATGCAAAACCCACCAAAATACCAATGAGATTATTAACAGAAACAGAAAAAAACAGAAAAAAAATCACATAGAACTACGAATGACCCCAGAAAGCCAAAGCAATCTTGCGCAAAATGAACAAAGTTGGTTGTTAGGTGCCATCGAGTTGTGTCCAACTCATAGCGACCCTCATAGGGTTTTTTATGGCTAATTGTTTCAGGATTGTCTCAGGAGTGGATTGCCATGTCTTTCTCCCATTTTTACGGTGCTGAGAACCGAACCCCGGGACCTCAGAGACTGCAGAGCAAAGCTCTACCAACTGAGCTAAATCCCAGCCCCTATAGGGTTTTCAGTGGCTGGTTGTTTCGGGATTCCCTAGGGAGTAGATTGCCAAATCCTTCTCCCATTTTTGTGGTGTTGGGAATCAAATTTAGGACCTCAGAGGACTGTAGAGCTGCACTCTACCAACTGAGCTAACTCCCAGCCCAAACAAAGTTAGAGGCAGCACAATACCTGACTTTACAAAAGACCACTCAACTGCTAAGACAAGCTTCAGCAAAAAGCAAAACTGGAGGCATGCTGACTTTAGATAAACTACAAAACTGAAGGAACAAAACGAACATAGTACTGGCATATAAACAGACATAGGCTAATGGATTAGTACAGATAGTCCAGAAATAAATCCATACATTTACAGCCAACAGATTTTTCAACAAGGATGCCAAGAACACACAGTGAAGAAGAGTCTTTTCTTTTCTTTCTTTTTTTTTTTTTTTTTTTTTGTGGTCATGGGGGTTTAACCCAGGGCCTTGCGCTGGCATGCTTTGCAGGTGCTGGACTGCTGAACTGATGAGCTGCACCCCAGCCCCCGCCCCCCTTTTTTTTTTTTTTCTTTTTCTTTGAGACAGGGTTTCCCTAAGTTATGCAGACTGCTTCTGGTCTCGAATTTGGGATCCTCCTGCCTCTGCCACCGGAGCCGCTGGGATTACAGGCATGCGCCACTGCGCCTCGCAAGCAGAGTCTTTTCAATAAATTATGTAGGAAATCTGAAGATCTCTATGCAAAAGAATGAAATTAAATCTTTATCACTTATCATTTATAAAAATCAACTCAAAGTAGATTAAAGGCTTAAATGTAAGACCTGAAAGTAAAACAACTATAAGAAAATGTAAAATGTGCTCAACATTGGTTTTGAGGAAGATTTACTAGAAATGATTCCAAAAGCACAAACAATAAAAGCAAAAAGACAGAACTTCATCAAACTAAAAAGCTTCAGTATAGCTAAAGAAACAGGCAACAGAGTGAAAAAACAGCCAATAGAATGAGGAAAAATATTTGCAAACCATATATCTAATAATGGATTAATATCCAAAAAGTAACCTGAGTTTAAAAATGGACAAAGACTCTGACTAAACAGTTCTCTAAAGAAAGTACAGAAATAATTGCGAGGAAAATGAGAAAATGCTTAATGTCACTAATCATCAAAGAAATACAAATAGAAAGCATAATGAGTTATCACCTCACAATTGATAAAATACTTATGATAAAAAAATGAAAGGTAAGTGTTGGCAAAGATATAGATAAAATGAAACGTTTGTGCACTGCTGGTGGAAGTATAAATTAGTATAAGTATAATGAAAAATGGGCTAGGATTTAGCTTAGTTGGTAGAGCGCTGCTCTGCAGTCTCTGAGGTCCCTGGGATTCCCGGCACCACAAAATGGGAGAAGGACGTGGCAACCCACTCCCAAGGCAATCCCGAAACAGTCATTGAACAGCCATTGAAAACTCTTTGAGGGTCGCTATGAGTCGGACTCGACTTGACAGCACCTAACAACAACAACATAATGAAAAATGGTATGGATGATCCTCAAAAAATTAAAAATGGATCTGTTAAAGCATAAAGCAATAATTTCACTTCTGGGTATATATTCAAAGGCAATGAAATCAGTAGTCAGACATCTGCGCTTTCTAGTTTACTGCATCACTATTCACAATAGCCAAGGTATGGAATCAACCTAAGTGTTTATGAATGAATGAAGAAAACATGGTACATATACATTATGGAATATTATTCACCCACAAAATAATAACAAAATTCCATCATCTGTGATGATAATGAACTTAGGTTCATGATGTTAAAAGAGATAAGCTGGGCACAGAAAGACAAATACCTCATTATTTCACTCTTTGGAATTTAAGAAAGCTGAACTCAGAGAAATAGAGACTAGAATGTTGGTTACCAAGGGCTATGAGGATGCTAGCTAAAGGGATATAATTTCAGGTAGAAAAATTTTAGAGATTTATTTTACAACATGATGACTACAGTTAATAATAGCGCATTGTATTCTTGAAGACTGCTAAGACAATAAATGTTATATGTCCTTATCACACAAACATGGCAAGTATATAAGGTAATGGGTATGTTAAATTAGTTTGACTTAACCATTCCACATTGTACACAAATTTCAAAATACTGCGTTTTATACCGTAAGTATAGAGTAAAAAATAAATTTGATAGTTATGATTATTCTCTTCAAGCTCATATTCTAATAAACACATTGTATAAGTGGAAGAAGGAAAGAAATAGGATGCTAAGCTAAAGATCAGAATGCTGGTGGTGAATGGACAATTGCTATTACACTTGGAACTTTTCCTTATTACATATGTCCAAACAAAGAGTTTTAAGCAAAGCTGATTCCCTAAAAGAAATCCCAATATGACTATTTTGAACAAAAGCTGGGAATATAAATACTTAAAGCTTATGACAATGACATTTTTGCCTGCTAACATACCTTATCTAAGTTGAAGTGGTAATAATTGCAACTCATAGAAATAACATGTATCTCAACTATTTTGTTATTTCAGAAACACTGAGAAAAGAAAAAGCAGTGTCACAGAGATATGTTGATGGAATGGCAATTCAGAGAACCCAACATATCTATTTTAAACTGTATCCAAAATAAAACTAGAAATGCTACAACTTCAACATACATCCGCAGGCATGGATGTGTGTACCTCAGTGGTAGAGAACTTGCCTACCATGTGTGAGGCTGTAGTTTTGATATTCAGCACCATAAAGCAACAAAACATATCCTCAATGCTCATCAATAGCCATTGCCAGTATTTCATCCTGCATACTCATACTGAAAATATAAAGTATATTTAATGGAATAAATGGATTCCAGATTCATGAATTTTCTATCTAAGTACCTGTATTACCAGGGGAAAAAAAAAAACAAAAAAAAACAGAAAACATTCAAATCCATAAAATGATACATGGCAACTTTTCAAGAATGAACTAAACCAGATCATTATTAAAGATCAAGATACTTCATTTGCAATTCTTATTAGATTGTTAAAGACATAGAAACTGTGTATCTCTTAGACTGTAGCTTTGTTTTTATCCTCAGACCTTAACTACATGGAAAATGCAATGCCATCCTTCGCTGTTCAGAACTACCAAGTTTGTGAAAAATATTTTAGAAGTCTGACCAAACAAGCCACTCTAATTCATCTTTAAAAAGTAGAATCAATGGATTTCATACCCTTTAGAAACACTAGGATTTTATTTTGTAGTTCTGACACCAACACAAGTTTTTCCCTCAATAACCATACAATAGCAATTATAATCAGCTGCTATATTATCACATAATAAAGAAAATAGCAAATTTATCACATTACCCTTAAAGTAACTTAAGAATTATATTACTAAGACCACGGTTCAGTTAAGATAAAATTGTTTCCATATCAAGACTGTCTTAAAAAAGCTCACTGATATTCTGAGGCAGGTTCATTAAATCTGGGCAACTACTCTAGAATATGTTCTAGCTACTTTGGAACACATTCCTTCACAAAACAAACTCTATACAATGTTTTCTGGCTCTTGGTGGATATAGTTCACAGCTAGATGTGTGTGGCATCACTAAAGTTGGGGGAAAAAAAAGAATTTTCCTTCATTTCATCATGCTGTTCAATGGTTGCACATTCATTAAAAAATAATGTCTGTGCATTTATCAAGATGCAACAACAAAAATACTCCGCTAGCCTTATTTGTTCCAAAAGTTGGTATACCACATCATTAGCCAGTTATGGAACACATCAAACTATGATTTCATCTGAAGCTCAAGGTCTCTTCCAAATTCATTCCAGTCATTGGCAGAACTCAATTCCTTCTCACTGTAGGACAAAAGTCTTCCACTTTCTTGCTGGCATTCAGCCAGGGGTAAACTCTAAGCTCCTACAATGCATACTCAGGTCTTTTCATCACTCCCTCTCACACTTGAAACCTCTATGACTTCCTGTTCTGCAACCAAAGGAGAGAACACTCTGTTTTCACAGTCAGGCCCACCTGGATAACAACTTTTCCTTAAAATCACTTGTGCCATATAACATAATCTAATCAAAGGTGGAAAATCCGTCATATTCATCATCCCAGGCGTGTTGCAGCTGCATACACAGGAAAATCTTGGGACCATAAGAGAATTCTACCTATTATAATTCTTTGTTCTACAGCCACTAATCTCTTGTTAATCCTACCCAGAGACATTATAATTTTGGCTACTATATTTTTCATCTCTAAAACTTCAATTTGGTTCTTTTCCTTTCTTTTTCTTTCTTTTATTCTTTTTTTTTGGGGGGGGCACTTGGGTATTGAACCCAGGGCCTTGCATATGCTTTGGCAAATGCTTTACCACTGAGCTGCACTCCAAACCCTTTTTTAAAATCTTGAGACAAAGGTTAAATTACACAGGCTGCCTCTGACCTTGAACTTGTGATCTCCCTGCCTCCACTTCCAGAGTCACTGGGATTACAAACATGTGCCACAGGTTTGGTACTTCTTTTTCTTTACATCTTCTCATTTTCTCCTATGTTCACATTTTCCTTTAAATTGAAAAACATCCTGAAAATAACTTATAATGGCTGCTTTAATGTCTTTATCTTATAATTCTACCATTTCTGTTGTTTCTGAATCTGTTTCTGTTCACTGATTTTTTTCTTCTGCTTATGCTCTCATTTTCCTGCCTCTTTATGTGCTTGGTAATGTTTTACTGGATGTTTAACATTTAATTTTACTGGTTTTGGTGAAATAATTTTGCATTCCTATATTAAGACTTTGTTCTCACTGGAAGTTAAATAACTTACAGATCAGTTTGTCCAGATTTATTTTTAAGTATTTTTTCTACAGACACTAGTGTAGTCTGTATTTTAGACTAGTTTAGCTCTACTAGTGTATTTCTTCTGCAATCTCTGATGTATGCCACCGTTGTGCATGTTACATATAATTAGAGAGCCTTAATTTGCATATGATACTTAAAGAAATATAATGGAATGCAAATATAAAAGCTACACTTTGCATTGAACAGCCATGTATAAACACAATATATCATCTCCATGAGACATGAGGTGTATACTTATTTATAAACAATTACACCATGAATATTTATTTTATAACAACTTGTGAAATAAGAATACCAAACAGGTCAGGAGATGAAGTCAGTATTACCTTTGTAAAATGAGTGAGCAAAGCTCTGCTCAGGAATTAACTTGGCAAGGAATCCATGGTTCAAACTTGGATGAGGAATAGATGGTATGACCACAACTGTGGAAAAAATCATGAAATCAAATTTGAGGCAGAATATAACAAATTGCACCATGGTCCACTGAAGATCCGTGACAATTCTACATTACTACAACATGCAAACAGTACTAACAAAAATGAATGCATCTCTGAAAGAAGGAAAGAGGTTATATAACAAGAAAAAGGAAATAATACACTCAATAAGTAGAGTACTTTTAGCAACAAACAGAAACATACAAATACACAAGTAAATTAGAACTAGAGGGTTCACTGTAACATTATTCATTTTATACACAAATGACATATAGGAATGCATTAAATATGAAGAAAAAAGATAAGATGATATAAAATTTTAGTGTTTTAAATGGTGAAAAGACAGAAAACTAGAATGGTGTTTAATTTGTGAAATAAAACTAAAAGCAAAAGCACAGTACAATAAAATAATCTCATGTTCATATTTTACCAGTAAATATGATTTGCAACAGCCAAATACTGTAGTTAAAATATAACTCTTATCTCCACAACATCAGTAAAAGATAAATGAGATGTGATAAGCCTTTGGAAAATGCAGAGATTTGACCACTAATTTCTACTCAATTTTAAAAATATTCATTTAATTTATAGATCATATGTTTTAGGAAAAACAATTTCAACAACAAATTAATCCAGTGGCACATGAAATAACCACTGAGTTATCAAGATTATATTGCAAATAGAGAAACAACTTGATGTAAAACACCTGGGAGGAAATGCAAATGATTGATGGCACCTATAATCTTGAAATATTCATTGCCAGAAAATGTGTTTATAGTTTTCAAGCAGAGTAGGCAAAGCCAATAATGCAACAAATCCTGCAACGTGAGTATGTTTTGCAAAGTAGCGGGATGACATGACCCAAGATGGCTCATTGTTGTCTACTAAGTTACTTCTTCACAAATCTTGATTTAGTTGAGGCCATTTTGTATCAATTTTGTACAATTCATACAGAACTTAAAGTGTATGTTTGCATATTATGAATGGCTGACAGAATATTTGGTACTGAAATAACCATATACAGCAGAGAGAGAGAGAGAGAGAGAGAGAGAGAGAGGAAGGCAAAGAGAAGAAAGGGAATGAAAGAAAAACAAAGGAGGGAGGGAAGGCAAAGAGGGAGGAGGGAGGGAAGAAGGAAGGGGTTATTTCTGAACTTGGCCATAAAGATTTATACTTTGACTTAGTCTTAAATAACTCTATAAGAACCTCCGACTTTTGTGTTTATAAAAGTTAAGGAAATATATTTAAAAGCATGGCTTATTTGTATATTAAATGGTGGTATAGCTGATTTATATTCATAAATGAGAAAAGCTGCAGTGATAAAATGAAAATATCACAAATATTATAGAAAGCATTCATACATTTTTGTGGAATTAAAGAATATTAAATTAGCATTTATATACCAACTATTTGTAAATATTTCAGGTGATTATGAGTAAGTAGTGTTTAAATACGGATGTAAACATGATTTTTAAAAGGAGATTAGTGCTAGTGGAAATTCAAATAATTTTTAAAAAATTAAGTACCTGTACTTGTTGGCGAATTTATTTCTTGTCTGATGTTTCTACCTTGTTGGCTTCCAGTTCTTGTAGTTTCTCTCTGAGGTTCTAATATGTCACGATATTTAGACACCATCAGAACAGAAATGAAGTAAACCACAGCCAGAGCTAAGAATTGTGCCTGTTTGCTATCATCCTGTGTAAAATAAAAAGGCAGTTTGACATTTAAAAATTGTAAAGTGTAAATTCTTAAGGTAAAGGAAACTATTCTTGCTTTACTTTCTTTATGGAGGCAAAAGTGACTAAAACCTGACAAGTGCATACTGTTACTAAATACAATGGAAATATCAATACAAAACTTCAAAAATGTATAACTTGAATTAGAGGTTGAAATGTAATTTCAACTAAAATGTTAAAATTTTGAAAATTTGCCACAAAATTTTTATCATTTGTCCTTTTTATCACTTTTATTCATCATAAGTGTGTTTAAAAAACACACATAAAATTGAAAAATTTAATGTTCTGGATTAAAAGATCAAAAGTTTTAAATATACCTGACCAAAATTAATAGGATAAAATCACAATTGGAATAGAATAATATTCTAATACTACCTAAGCGAGAGTCTATAAAGAGTACAAAATGGAGGATATATACACCATGGCAGAGCATACAGCATGAATTTGTGCCAGCTTCACAGGAACTAGAACTGTAAGATGGAAGCATAAAAAAGTGCTAATTCAATCCTTGATTGCATTATCAGATAATAAGAAGTAATAATCCTAGTGTTCTATACTAGAAGAATGATCTCTGAAACACTAAATATTTGAGGCTCCTCATTTCAAAAACCTCAAGAATAAAATGGAGTTTTCTAGGAAAGAACAGCAAAGTAGCATAAGATCTAAAAAAATTGAGCCATATTAAGTTAAGGAGATAACAGTTCAAAAAAACAGCCTAAAGTCAGGTGGGAAAATGTAACGTGATAATAGGTTTGATTCCCAAAAATATAATGAACTGCATGTAACCTTGAGAGCTATATCCAAAATGCCTACATAACCATCCTTTATGGAAAGGATGATAAGGAGTTTAACTTATATGGCCACTTCCAAATTAGATTATAGCTAATGAATCAAATATAAATGCTCTTTAAGTCTTTTCTATAAGGTAGGCCTTTTCTATAAGGTAAAACTAGTACCTCCAAACCAAAATTGTAAGTAACAACTGTGGCCCACAGACACAGGTTAAAAAAATATTATATTAAAAATAAGAAAAAGAGACATGCATTGAATTCTTATTGTTGTTGTTAGGTGCCACTGAGTCAGGTCCAACTCATAGTGACCCTATGTGCAACAGAACAAAACACTCCCTGACATTGTTCCATGCCTGGTGCTGTCCGTGCTTCTCTGCTATTCACAGGGTTTTCAATGGCAAACTGTTTCAGGAGTAGGTTGCCAGGTCTTTCTCCCACATTAAACTCTAAAATCTCCATTAGTGGATGTGATTTAAGCAAAATGCAAACAAGATTCAGAGTTTATGTGCATTCTCCAGAAGAGAAAGCAAACAAGAAATATTTACTGATGATTTGACATTGTGAAACAGAATTAACACAGCTAATGGAGAAAATGATTAAAATACATAAAATTTGTTCTAAAATATTGTAGATTTAGAATTTCATACATTTTTGGTGCAAACAACTTTTTAGAGATATGGTTTCTTAGTGTCTAAAATGCATATTCCTTCCATGACCATCTTGATGGGACAAAAAGGGGCAAAATCAAATACTTAAGTCGTTGTTACAAAGGAAAATGAAGTGTTACAAAGGAAAACGAAAAAATCAGATTAACAAAGATACCATCCAGAAATGAATTCACACCTATGCCAAGCTGTGACATATTGTATTCCCCACAATAATTCTATTTCCACCATGGGAAACTCAGCACCAGGCAATTAGAAGGCATTCAACAAATACATAAGGAACAAATGCACATCAACTATGAAGTTGCGTATTTGTAAATAACAGACACTATAAACTGAAGTAGTAGCCAAGCTAAAACCACTCACATGTGGCATGAAAAGAGTTGCCTTTTCTTTATGAAGCCAGGCCTCAAAGCCAATGGTACTGCTTATTTGTAGTTCTGTCTTTGAAAATAAAGCCTGAACTACATAGAGGCTAAACGTTTGAAGAATGACTCAATTTTTACACAAAGCAATTGACTTGCATAGTCACTTTATTTTATGAATATGTGAAATCTATTATGTTTTTCCTGTCTGCTTAAAAATGGTTCTCTCCATCATTCAAATTTGAATAAGTAATATAATTAGTTAACCTTGAGATTCTTTAAAGATTTTAATGCATATATTAGGATGGTGAAAAACTTTCAAATTTGACTTTTAAAGATTAAACTTTGGCTCATTGTTTTGTTTGAATGTAAAATGTCTCCCACAGTCTCACACGTTTGAACGTTTGGTTCCCAGTTGGTGGCGCCGCTTGAGACTCTGAGCCTTTCAGAAGGTGGTGTCCAGCTGGAGGAAGAAAGTCACTAAGGGAGGGCCTCGGAACGTGACACCTGACCCCTGGTTCTGGCCCAACTCTCTGTTCCCAATGTGAACAGCTCTCCTCCACCACTGATTCTCACCACTTGCTCCTGCAAGTCTTCCCCACCAAAATGGACTAACCTTCTGAAACCATTAGCCAAAATAAATCTTTTCTTCCTTAAATTGTTTCTGTCAGGAATTTTAGTCATAGAGATGCAAGAGCTAATATACTTGTCTCATTTTTCATACAGGCGACCTAATCCAGACTCTGATAGAAAATTAAAAAAACATAATGAATTTACTTTCAATTTCAGCTTCATAGGGAAGACTGAACATAAAAGTTCATTTTTTTATGTCATATTTTTTTCTTTCTACAAAACAAATTTTGCCACACAACTATTCTACCCGGATCTAAACAGTTCTGTGAATTTAAATTGGCAATGTCTTCATTCTTGATGAGGTCAAGAAAAGTAATGAGATCAACAAGAGGAATTTATTCTGTCATTTTATCAAATTTTACTACTTGTACAACATGGGTATGCAGTCTCTTTCAATACTGAAAAACTAAGAAATCCTTAAAGACCATAATAATCCCTAATCTCTAAATTTAAATGCTTGTGTGTTCATGTGTGTAATCTTACTAAGAAAACTACAATCTTGAAAGCAAAGCAGCTGAAAGATTCAAGGAGAAAAAGAAAACACTAAAGTTTTCTACCCAAATATTATTGTCTGTCACTTAGTTATCTGATCTGTGAAGATGTATGTATATGTACACATACACACAGAGTGTGTGTATGCATGCGTGTATGTATATAGGTATAGTTCTTAAAAACCTAATTGTGGACCTCATTTGTTTTAGAAATTAAAGTAACTAAAATGCTATTGGTTTACAAAAATTTCAAAAATAAAGTAGGATTGTTAGTATAATACTACAATACTATCAATTGTAAAATACTTCCAAATGTCACAGATTATTTAAATGTGAAAAAAGGTATCATGGAATCTATGAAATATGGTGATGAGAAGACATGCTTTGGAAAAATCTGGTTGGGATTCTAACTCTACCTTATATCAGTAAGTTGGTTTTAATGTTTCTGAGCCTTAACTTTCTCTTAATCCTCAACTGGAAGCTTAAATTACATGCCTGATACACAGGGTAAACTCAAGGAACACAAGTCATATCACCTTGATGATTTCTAGAAGGTATACTCTGGCAATACTTAATGCAATTCCCTTCCTTCAGGAAAGAAACTAAGCACCACTGCTGACCTATCAGCCTACTTGCAAAATTATCTGTGAATCTGAGAGAAATGAACATAATCTATTATAATAACCTAAACCAAGTTTAGTAACCACTTAAATACAGTGTCACTTTTAACATAAATCCCTTCTTTATTTTATATTAGTTCTGACTGTGCCTTTTGGAAATGAGGATAAGTTCCATGTTATAGTAATTCACTAACTCTAAAAATATACTTTGTATAACACCTTTTTACATGATGACTAATTCCCATTTTTAAATGTTAAACTGTTGGTGTTCTATGTTATAATAATAATTCACTCATTTAAAAAATATTCTTTTCATAACACCTTTTTGCATGATGATTAATTCTCATTGCTCAATGTTAAATTGTTGGTAAAAGTGACATCTTTTCTCCAGGTTTTGATTAGAGTCCATATTATGATAAAATTCCTACCCATGGTTTTCATACTATAATGTGTTCTATCCTTTTTTTTTTTTTTTAAATATCCTTGTTGTTCAGTAATTATAAACACAATGAGTTTATTACAGAAAATCTGAAAACATGAAAAAGTATAAGAGGATGCAGGACAAACGAAGTGCCATGGCACACACCTGTAATCCCAGTAATTTGGGAAACTGAGGCAAGAGGAATTTGAGTTCAAGGCCAAAGGCAGTCTGTGCAATTTAGCGAGACCACATCTCTAACTAAAATAAGAAAAGGGCTGGGGATGCAGCTCATTGGTAGAACACTTGCCTAGAATCCATGAGGTCCTAGGCTCACTCCCCACTACTGGAAAAAAGATAAAAAACAAAACAACAACAACAGAAGAATAAAGGAAAAAAAGAAACTGTTTACATAGAGATAATTGTTATAATTTTAGCATATTTTCCAGTTTTATCTAATAAGGGTGCAGCACACACACATGCGTGTACATACATTTGTACATATATACATAGATCACTAAGTACAGGTTTGTGTTAATGTTAATGTACCTGTACATACTATTGCTACTCTTTAAAAAATATCATGATCATGTCATTAAATTTCAATCAAGAATATGATTTCAATAGATGCATAGTTTTCTGCTAATCTAATATGCCAAAATCAATTGAGCTAAAACAGTATTATTGGATCATTTAAAATATTGTGAATTTTCCTGTAGGCCTCCCTGATGCCTACTACTTAATCATACCATTACATAACTTCTGAGAAGTAGTTTTGGGTGAAAAGACATCAATATTTATAAGAGCTTTAACACACATTGGTAAAAAGCTATACAAAAGTTTATTTAACTTAGGGGGGACTCAGTGGTGGAATACTTGCCTAGCTTGCACAAGGTCCCGTGTTCAGTCCTCAGTATTGCCAAAA
This sequence comes from Pedetes capensis, assembly GCA_007922755.1. Taxonomy (NCBI): domain Eukaryota; kingdom Metazoa; phylum Chordata; class Mammalia; order Rodentia; family Pedetidae; genus Pedetes; species Pedetes capensis. The sequence goes on from VMDO01013272.1 coordinate 47,439, forward strand.
ACAAAAATTGCCTAGCAAAAGTATGTTCATTTTATAATTATATACTGTTAGGTTGTTAGGTGCTGTTGAGTCGGTATCCAACTCATAATGACCCTCATAGGGTTTTCAATTGCGACTGTTTCAGGATTGCCTTGGGAGTGGATAGCTTGATCCTTCCCCAAATTATATACTAGTGATTACATAACAGAGCATGTTTCACTGTAGCCTTGCAATGCTATGCAGTATTATGATTTATGAATTTCTAGCTTATTTGATATTTAAATGTATTATTCTAATTTTCATTCTGTTGTCCACTAAAGATAATTTTTATCATGTGTTTTGCCTTGTATTTCGCATTTTAAATCCATTGCCTATTTTTCTGTTGTCATATTTTCCTGTTTTGCTTTTCTGTCATTAATTTTCCCACTAATTTATAAGAACTAATATACACAAGCCGGTGGTGGTGGCACACACCAGTGAAAGAGGAGGCTGAGGCAGGAGGATCACGAGTTCGAGGCCAGCTTGGGCTACACATTTGGGAGAAAGGCCTGGCAATCCACTCCCAAGGCAATCCTGAAATGGTCGGCCATTGAAAACCCTATGAGGGTCGCTATGAGTCGGATACCGACTCGACGGCACCTAACAACAACAACAACAATATACACAAGAGTGAATTTTTATTGTATGGTCTTACAATGTAACATTATTCCATGCCTTAAATATATCTTAACCACATTCTAAGGAACAAAAAATTCAATCTAATTTAAGGTCACATATAAATTTCAAACATAAATATTCTCACACATTTCTTGAATTATTATTATAAATAGAATCCGAAGTGGCTGGTTTATGATAAGTATATTAATGAATGATATCAATACTAAATGTGCTATGAAACTATATCTGTTTCCACATAATATATGAAAAATGCCAATCTTATTTTTACTTACCTTGAGTAGCTGGCAATATGACTGGAGAGTTCCAAGAAACCTTCTCCTTAAGAATTTTCTTAAACTTTATTAAGCTACCTTTGTAATTCAAATTTCCATGGATATCTACATTTTTAAAATGCAGATTCTTCTTTAAAAAGTAATTTCTCCACCCCAAAAGTAATTGTCATTATACCTAATGAGTTATCCTTTTCTTCTATAATATAACATTGATAAAAATGAAACATTAAGTACCTGGAAATGAATCAAGGAATACTTAAAAGAAAGGAGTAGGTAATTCAAGATAAAGTGAATTATAGTTTTCCAGGGTTATCCCTACTCTTAAAATGAAGAAAATTATATCAACTTTCACATCATTTTTTAAAAGTGACATATCAATAAGCTTTCAGAGAAAGCCAAGGCTCAACCATTTTACAATCAGACATTTTCAATAAACCCAGACTCTAGGGCATTTAGTTTTCATGCACAGATTCCTTAAGGATTTTAAATTATTTCGCACAAATGACAGTTACAGCCATGCAGCTATAACTTACCACATCCCGAAAGACAACAGCACGAAGGCGATTGATATCCACATCTTGAAGAAGCCTGTCAGGATCCTTAATAGGAGAAAGGTTACCTGGAACATTTTCTAAGGGAGTCTTAAAAATAAAAGAGAATTGTGAAGAAATAATACGTTGAGGAAAATTACACAGAAGTATCATTTCCATTATCTTGCAGCATCAGCAGAACTGGCCAGATCACTTAATTCATTTATTGACACCAACACTTTATGACAAGGCATTTTTCTGTTCTCCCCTGCTCATGTCATGGTCTCTTTTCTTAGAGTTCTCATTCTTTGTCAGCACAGGTACATTATAGACTCATAAGTGGAGTTAAGACCGTGGAGGAAAAGATTCAACATTGTACTTCAGAAGATGTGGGCTCAGATCTCTGCTGTCTGACCTTGTGCTTGTTACTAAAATTTCCTTAGCCTCATTTTCCCTGCCTCTAGTTAAATAAGTGCCTTTGAGTTTCTGGATTCATTCATTTATCATGCCTTTATAAATATGAGATTATCAATACTATGTAATATTTTATATATGTTATCATTTCATGGTCTATAAAAAGTTAGAAAACTAGTTTGTAATCCCAGTGACTCAGGACGGGGAGGCAGGAGGATTGCAAGTTCAAGGCTAGAGGCATCCTGCATAATTTAGTCAGAACTTGTCTCAAGATAAAAAAGTAAAAATAAAAAAGGGGTTGGTGGTGTATGTCAATGGCAGAGCACTTGCAAAGTATATGCAAGACTCTGGGTTCAACCACTCAAGAAAAGAAAAAAAGAAAAGAAAAGAAAAAGGAAAAGAAGAGAAGAGGACAGGAGAAGAGAGGAAGAAATGTAAGCTCTGAAAAATAATTCAGTCACAACTCATTAAAGCTAATAGTCATTAAAGAACATTACCACTAAAACATTTTTTATACTTGAAGAAATAAAAATCCACAGATTTTAGGCAACATAGTCACAGAGTAAATTAGTGAGTGAATCCAGTTCCATCTAGTACTCCATCTAGTCCTTTTTCACATACACAATGTATTAAGAATTGTGTGGATTAAATTTAATAATGTATATAAAATGCCAAATATAATTTGTGCACATAATAGTTATATGCTTGCTATTGCTCTGACAAAAAATAAAGAGGCCAACTTCTACTTCTTTGCTGGTGCCAATCATGATATTTCACTCTTAAATCTAAATCCTTGATTCCTCTGTAGCAACAGGATAAAAAAAAGGGGCCTGATATTTGAAGGTTGATAATTATTTGGTTTCCACTAAAATTAAAAACCTTACCAGCTCTGTGACTGTAGATGATATCTTAACCTCTTCAAAATTTAGCTAGATCATTAAACAACAGGCTAATAATATTTACCATAGGATGATTAAAGAAAATTACACATAATTATATAATTTATAGCATAAATATATATAGCACAGATGAAATAAAAGAAATATTTTAATTTATATACATACTACAAAAGTTACCCTAATTTGATCCTTATAAAGACTGTCCAAATTCTGTCCATATTCTACAATCAGAGCCATACTTGACTTGAAAATCTTGAAATGCTCCCCATCATCCACTGAATAAGGTATAGATACCTTTGAGTTCTAAGCTCTCCAAAACACTAACTTTTTAATTCATTTCATATATTTTGAGTGCTTAACTGCTTAAGAGGAAAAAAGAATCAGTATTAACTGGATGTTCACTGCATTCCAAGAATTTACTAAGTACTTCAATACATTACTTTTTAATTTAACTCATATAAATTAATATTTGCATCCATTTTAAAGACAAGACAAGGGAATTTGTCCCAGGTCATGAAATCTGTAAGTGCCAGAGCCAAAAGACCACTTCAGAACTGTCTCTTCTAACAACACATTCACAGTGCTCCAAATGCTCTGGAGTTTCAAAGATGTACAAGATATTGGCATTATCCTCTAGTAACTAACACTCTACTACGCCTACTCAACTAATATGAGGCAGATTTTTGACATTTTAATATATAATTTCCCAAGCAACAGAGAGCCATGTGGAAGTCTTATTACTAGTAAACTATATATGGTCAAATTATCTTCTGAATGTTTCCCTGACAGCAGTGAGAAAGAAAAGAGGCTGCAATATTACAAAGAAATATAAATATATGGTTGCTCTGCTTGAAAACTGTAGGATTTAAAGCCATGGAACTTGTAAAATCAATTAAACTGCTATTTCATGCCTTCACTTACTGAGTAAAAAATTACTGTGTCAACATTAAATATCTAATTATAAGTGTAGTGACTGACAAGAGACATCCTGAGTTTTATGCAAACCCAGGAACCTACCCTCAACAGAGTTGATGGGGAGGATGTCAGAAAAATCTACTTGAGACAGCAACATTTAAGCTAAACCTAACTAAATTAAACAAATTTTAGCTGGGTAAAAAATAAGAATAAGCATTACAGTAAAAGAAACTATAAAAATTTAAAAAGTTAAAAATATATCTCCTGATGAACTAAATGATTTCTGCAGTATGACTGAAACGGTACAAGGAATGGTCAGGGTACACTACAAGCTGTCGCTAGGGACATAAGCATGAACTGGTCATGTAGAACCATGAAAGTCATGTTAATAAAACTGCATGCGATGCAATGAGGCAGTTACACATACGATAAACAGAGTCAATTTAGAAGGAAAATTACTAGTATATTCCAAATACTTTATGCTGCTCATTCATTTGATGGGCATTCAATAAACTTTTGTTGACCATTATGTTTATCACAAGAAGAATACCCACCTAAAAAGTGCATTACTCATACACTGAACTTAGAAAATGCAGGTAACTATGATAGCCAGAAATAAAGTTTTTTTCAGTACTATGTGCTTATATAATTCTTTTAAGAACCCTGAAAGGTAGACATATTAGAATATTCATTCCATAACCCACAAATGCAAATCTCAGAGGTTAAATAATCTTTGTAATATAACTAAGAAGTGGAGAAGCCAGCACTAGAGCCCATAACTGCCTGATTAAAAATACCATGCCACTTTGTTCTTGTACACAAAAACAAGTTGCTTCCAGGTACATTATATTTGACACAAAAAACACTACTTACCTTTGATGATGTTGTGGCAGTCACACTTTGGGGAACATCCTGAGGCTTACTGCTTCCATGGGAAGATTTGTTTCCTCTGTCTCTCTGTCTTTGTCGACACTCTAAACAGTTTCTCACAGCTACACAGCAAACTAGTTAAAAAAGCAAAAGCATATTATTAACATAAACTGTTGGTTTTGATGTATTAGAAAATAATGCTAACATTTCTTTCTCTATTTCTTTTCCCCTTCCTCTATCCGTTATTATTATTCTTAAAATCAGTTAGATCTATAATTTTAATTATGAAATATAATAATGAAAGTACAATGTATATATATGTGTGTGTGTGTGTGTTTATATATATATATATATGTTATATACTATGTAGTTTGAAAACAAAGCAAAACACTCATGTACTACCTGCCAGATGAAGAAACAGAATATTACCTGGACATCTGAAGTTCTCAATATATCCTACCTTATTCTCTTACCCATCATCCTTCACAATTCCAAATTATACACATTAATAAAAAATAAAAAATTAAAATTCACATTTGACTTTTAATTGTTTAATAATAAGCCTTCTTTCCTTAGTTTCACTATCTTGGTAATGATACTGGAGCACAACTTCCTATTTCAGGCATATTCACATTTCACAAGTCCCAATAGCTACCTTTCTTCTTGGTAGGTGAGTCTATGAGCTTTATCAATAAGCAAACAGTACATTCACTAATTTTAAGTAGTAGTAAAGTACTGTAATCAATAGTACAGATTTTGGCTCATGTATTTGTTACTCTTGTTTTTATTTTATTTTTTATTTTTGTGGTGCCAGGGATTGAGCCCAGGGCCTCTCACATGCTAGGCAAATATGTGGTTGCTCTGCTTGAAAATTGTAGGATTTTAAAACCATGGAACTTGTAAAATCAATTAAACTGCTATTTCATACCTTCACTTACTGAGTAAAAAACTGCTGTGTCAACATTAAATATCTAATTATAAGTGTAGTGACTGACAAGAGACATCCTGAGTTTTATGCAAACCCAGGAACCTACCCTCAACAGAGTTGATGGGGAAGATGTCAAAAATCTACTTGAGACAGCAACATTTAAGCTAAACCTCTGTCCCTGAGCTACATGTCTAGCCCAATAGTACAGATTTTGGAATCAGATCACCTGAGCTTGAATTTTGGCTCTGGCTCTGACACTTAAGAACTGTGATCTTGGGCTAGCTGCTTAACCTATCTGTGCCTCAGTTTCCTCACATGTGAAGTGAGGACAAACAGAGTAGCTCCCTCAGAGGGCTGTCATGAGGCTTAATTAAATTAGTGGCTGTAACGTGCTTACTTAGAACAGTAAAGAGTACATAAGAGGAGATAAATAAGGAGATAAATATATATATTTTTTCTTTTTCTCTTTTTTTTTTTTCAGTACTTGGGGGTTGAACACAATCCCTTGTACATGCTCTACCACTGGGCTACTCCCTCGGTCCATTTTTTATTTTTTACTTTGAGTCAGAGTCTTGATAAATTTAATAGGCTGCCTCTGGCTTCGAACTTGCAATCCTCAAGCCTCTGCCTTACAAGTCACTGGGATAACAGGTATGTACTAGTGTGCCTGGCTATTATTCACTTATAAAAGTTTCCTGTGGGGGATAAAACAACTAAATCTGCTAGGTATTACTAGGATAAAAATAAAATCAGCACTAATGTCTTATACTTAGGAATGAAACCTTAAAGCAAGTACAGTGGCACACACCTGTAACTAGTGATGTGAGGAGCAGAGGCAGGAGGGTCACAGGTTCAAGGCCAGAGGCAGCCTGCATAACTTAGTGAGACCCTGTTTCAAAATAAGAAATAAAAAATGGGCTGGGGATGAAGTCCAGTAGTAGAGTGCTTGCAAAGTTTATCTAGGGTCCTGAGTTTATCCCCCAAATACTGCAAAAAAGGAAGGAATGAGGGAGGGAAGGAAGGAAGGAAGGAAGGAAGGAAGGAAGGAAGGAAGGAAATCTCAACCAAATGAATATTCATTTTAAAATGCTAAGGAATTTAAAAATACATCTTTCTCACAAAGTTCAGCCTATTAAATAGCAATGGAAATGTTCATGATGGCCTAGAATAAATTAATCTACACCTCTTGGTTGACAGACAGATCCTGATATGGTCCATCTTTTCCTTACAATGAAAATGAAAACATTCTTCTCAACTTGCTGGTTCTTTTAAAAAAACAAAACAAAAAAGTAGGTCTCATTCCAACATATTTAATCTAAATCTATTTTCCTTCCTTGAATCAGGAATAAGTAGCCAGGTTTGGTTGCACATGCCTGTAATGCCAGCCCTCTCCAAGCTCCTGAGGCAGGAATGTCCTAACGTCAAGGCCAGCCTGGCCTACACAGGGGGGACCATGTCTCAAAAATAAACAAACAAAAAACAAAACAAACAAAGAAATAGAAACAACTTATTCCCTGTAACTACACCACAGGAGTATTTTTTTTTAACAAACTCTTTTCAAATAATTGTTTAAAAAAAATAGAGTACATATCACGAACTCCCTCCCATATGTCCTGCTCATGCTCTAAGGCAGGTGCGAAAACAGCAGCTTTCTGCTCACTTTTATAATCTAAATAGTAAAAATAAATTTTCTCTCTAAGAATGGTAAGAGGTAAAGAATAGTTCCTATTTAGGACCAGGGTATTGCTCAGTAGTAGAGTGCTTGCCTAGCATAGGGAAGGCCCTGGGTTTAATCCCCAGCACTTCTAATAACAATAAAACCAGAATGGTTCCTTTCTAAAGAACTCATCCAGATGTACGAGGACTTTTCAATACTAAATTTTCTTTCCAACACAAGATAAATGGTGAAGAATATTGGTATAGTAATGTTTATTAAGGATATTTGTTCACTTTGCCAAACAATGAGAAAGGCATAGTCAATTCTATCCTTCTCTCACCATGTGTATATTGTTTTCTGATGTGTTTGTGTGAGCCCAGGACAATAATCTCAGTATTCACTTATCAAAACAATATTTATGAACAGATTTGCATTAAAATCACTTCAATGAAAAATGTTATAGTCCTACTGAGTTTTGAAGAACTCCCAATATATTTGACTCTGTTCCAAGTAATAAATGATTGTTGTTAGGTGCCATAGAGTCCAACTCATAGCAACCCTCATAGGGTATTCAATGGCTGACTGTTTTCAGGATTGCCTGGGGAGTGGGTTGCCACATCCTTTTCCTATTTTGCAGTGCAGGGAATCGAACTTGAGACCTCAAGAGACTGCAGAGCAGTGCTCTACCAACTGAGCTAAACCCCAGCCCTAAGATCATACCTAGGACAGCACACCATAACTTGCGAGGCTTGTTGTTGTTGTTGTTAGGTGCCGTCAAGTCATGTCCGACTCATAGTGACCATCATAGGGTTTTCAATGGCTGATTGTTTTGGGATTGCCTCAGAGTGGATTGCCATGTCCTTCTCCCAGTTTTGCAGTGCTGGGAATTGAACTCGGTACCTCAGAGACTGCAGAGCAGCACTCTACCAACTGAGCTAAATCCCACAGGTTTCTAATTCCATGAAGCCTGCAGTCTTTCTACACTGGCATCCAATCCCATAAGATCTCAGAAGCTAAGCAGGGTCTGGCCTGGCTATTACTTGAATGGGAGACTGTCTGGGGACACCAGGTGCTGCAGGTTTGGGAAAAGGATCTGACAGCCCACTCCCAAAAAACAACCAGCCATTGAAAATCCTGAGTAGCACTGACAATAGCGTTTTGCCTGTTGTACACAGGGTTGCTGAGAGTCAGACACCAGCTTGGTACCTAACAACAACAACAACAAAAATTCCATGAAACTTCCAATGTAAACATATAAATGTTTGAAATTTAGCAAGTCTGAGGAATATAAGACAATCACTAAATTATATAATCATCACCTAAAATCAATACTTTATGAACCACAGAGCTGCAGAAAAGTATTATCTAAGTAATGATTTAATGCGCACTATTATCATTAACACACTTACCTAGTCTTAGGCACTGTCTCATTAGACCTCCAGAAGACATGTTCTTTTCAGCTTCAATCTCACTAAAATTTAGAGAGCTGGCAAACACAAGAACATCAACCATAGCCATCAGCCGGCTGAGGAAAGTTACTGCCGTCTCAGCTGACATGCCTTGTGTCACTTCGATGTTCTCCAATTCCGTCTTTAAAAAAGTAGAATTAAGCCTTTTTTAAAATTTAGAAATATTATGCATGTAACACATACTAAAAGTGAATAGAAGTTTAGTAAACTTAGAAAACAACATAAATGATCAACTAATACCATATATCACCAGATTATGTCAAATTTAGTTTATACATCAACTATTCTTGAATAAAGGAAAACACTACTTTAAAATCAACGTAACTTTAAACATCCTTAGTTGTGAAAAACTACACAAAAACTTAAGATCATTTCACAGGAATTTACAGATAACCACACATAATTACTTATACTAGTTTTATTTTATTAATTTACATTTACAAAAATATAAAATTGATGTTTCTTTCCTAAAATCTTTATTCTCTTTTATAAAAAGATGCTTTTCTTTCCTGTATATATAAAATGAATAATAGAGAAGATTCATGATGATTTCATTTCACATTAAAATGAGATGGATGTCCAACTAGAATGTATATTAATTTCTTATACATTTTAGAATAAACTGAAACCAATAGGTACTTCACATTTAAAGTAAACCCTATGATAAAAATGATCAAGAGGATGGTTACTTTCTCTAGATATTTATTATCTATGAAATACTATCAATAAGAAATTAAGTAGCTTTCTAGATTGGAAGCTATAATACTGTTTGCAATAAAATCTAATTTCATGTGTTCAGAGAGAATATTTCAAAGTATTCTTTTCTTAAAATGAATATCTTTGTAAGTTTATAAGCAATAGAAACATTTCTCTTTTTTTCATTGTGTCATTTGTAACATTTTAATGATTTTGGTTTCTATTGCTAGGATTCATTTTTTTCTCAGTGCCACAGAGAAAAGTACAAACTGTTTTGTAAATAAAAATACTTCTGAAAATGGGCACACTAGCCATACTGATTACCCTTACCTTTTACCCAAATGAAAAATTCAACTATAAGGAGAGCACATATAATAGACTTCCGCTCTCATTTAACACTCCATTTTGACCTTGTTTATACTCATCATTCCATCTATTTTTTTTATTGTTTAGACTATGCAAGTATTAACATAGAAATATCAGGGGACAACAATGATGGGAAGGCAAATTTAAAGACTCTCAAATACTTTTATACAAGGTGGGTAATAAAGCTGTTGGGTGACTACTATAAACACTAAATAAACTCTCCTCTAAATGGAGTATAAAAATGTAACAACCTTTCATCCTTCTGTTTTACATAAAAACAGGGGTAAGCCCATCTCTCTAAAATGAAATTGGAAATAGATAAAAAATTGTGTTTAATTGTTGATTTACAACATTATTCCAATTCACTGTTGACAACCTAGAATGATTATTACTTGCCTTTAAAAATGCAGATTCTTTCTTATTAGCATTTAATGGCTATATAACATAGTTTAATATATAGCATGAATACATAGAATATCATATACAACATGGATATATACCATCACAAATTAAAAATCTTTAACTACAATATAATAATTTATAAGAAAAAGCAAAAAATCCATTTTAAATGTTTTCATTTTAAGTGTTCTAGAATGCAATGAAAGATGTGTTTACTAATTAGATCAAACACTCTGAATAACTTTAAAAAATATTAGAATTTAGAATATCTAAAGATTAAAGTTCATCATTTCGAACTACTGAAGTTATGAGACATCTAACTTATTTTATTAGCTAATAGTTTTATTTTTAAGTTGTTTTGGAGTCTGTATGTCTGACCTCCAAAATATGCTTTCATTTTGAAATGAGTGAACTATAAACAAAAATTATAAACAGAATTATTAAGTTGTCCACGTAATGTGACACTGATTTTTTAATGAAAAAAAATTAAAGGTATTTTTAACACAAACTATAACTTAAAAGAGAATTCTTATTATGTTCCATATAAAAATAATTTATAAACATGATAGATGTTATACAAACATCTAATTATCCATAGCAAAAATAATAAATTTTATTTATTCATTTTTAACTTTTTTGCAGAGTAGATGAAGGTTTATTGTACTATTTTTTCACATTTTTAAAATAAAATTTGTTATACATGAATAATTATAAATAAAATAATGTCACATCAGGCTCTATGTCTATGCCTATTTCATGTTAGTTACCTTTTCCTCTTTCTTTTTTTTTTTTTCCCCTCTACTAAATTTGTTCACTTTTCCCCAATCATGATAACCACCCACTTTGGTTATTTCAATATACCTTGGGTCTAGTTACATTGCCCTTAACAAAACACAAACAAACAAACAAAAAAACAACAAAAAAAAAACCCAGTTTCTGAAAAAGCATACAGCTGAAAAAGGGCAGAAATACAATCACCTTATGATACAATTATCATTAAATGTTAACATATATCTCATCATATTCAATGTGATTGGATCCAATTAAAATCTGATTGTACATATGACTGCAACAAAATTGTTTTCATTAAATTGCAATAGTTTAGCTATTAATGTGAATAATAAAACTAATTCTTCAATGCAGTGGGAAAATAATCCTTTTCATGAATCTTTAAAATATACAAAGAATATGTCTGATATTAGAGATGACATGGAAACTCAAAATATAACCAAGTCAAAAATTTCATAAGTAAGCAAAAATAAAATTTAAAACTGAAAACCTAAGAGTTACTGCAGAAATAATACTAACCTTAGAACCCTGGACATGCATTAGACAAAACAGACAACGGACCAAAAAAAGTACAAGAAAAGGAAATTAT
>VMDO01013273.1:0-19070 GCA_007922755.1 Pedetes capensis
TTTTGAGATTCTTGGCTCCAAAGTGAGTTGGTGAGATGATTATTTTCCTCAAAAGACAAAATAAATTCTTGTCATAGTACTAAACATTTTATAACCTCAAAATGCTGTTTTATAGTAGAGCAGCTAGAAGTTCGGATGAAAGCTGACTGCATTGTGGTCTGGTGAGAGTTTAAACAGAGGACATGGTTTCTAGGAGCTTTGCATTTGGCCTGGATTTCAAGAATTGCTCAGCTTTGTGATAGGGCCACTGGGCCTCCAAGTTCACCTCCCTTGTTTCCTGGAGAAAGGTCCAATTCCTAGGGGCTATTTGTGCCCTCTTAAAGTTTCCGTCGGGCTGAGATTTAGCTCAGTTGGTAGAGCGCTGCTCTGAAGTCTCTGAGGTCCGGAGTTCAATTCCCAGCACCGCAAAAATGGGAGAAGGACGTGGCAACCCACTCCCAAAGCAATCCCGAAACAATCGGCCATCGAAAACCCTATGAGAGTCACTATGAGTCGGACTTGACTCAATGGCATCTAACAACAACAACAACAACAACAACAATGTTTCCATCACAGTTAATTACCGAAAAACAGTTATATGCAAAGTTCCACTTAGAACAAACAAACAGGACAGGAGGTGCCTGCAGGAATCACGTAGGACAGCAGGGCGTGGTGGTCACCCCAGTAGTTCCAGCACACAGGGGCTAAGGCAGGAAGACGGCAGCAAGTGTGAGTTCGAGGCCAGGCTGAGTGACACAGGGAGACCCTGTCTCAAAAAAGTAAATTCATATGTGAGTGAAAATAAGAGACCAAAATGTTATTCTGTCAGACGCTGGAGAATTTCTTAAGAACTAATGTTTGTATACTTTGGAAAAGCCATGAGCCCGTCAAAGGTGGATTGGCTCTGTTTATACTTTTGGCGTTTGTTGTTCCGAGGATATTTCTATATGTGTGCAACTTATACCTGAGGTCTAAAGGAAGCCAACTTTAACTTTTGAAATTTTAAGATAGGAGTTGAACAAATATTATCTCTCACGATGCTATGTTTTCCAAGTATTCAAAACTTGGAAAATGACCTTTTTAGTAGTAAACTCTTCTCTCTAGGTATATCCCTTTTCTTATTTAAAAAAAGTGGTGAAAATATCTCCAGGTATAATCCTTTCTATTATATAAAAAGTCATCAATCCATTTGTTGTTATTGTTAGGTACTATCAAGTTGGTGTCCAATTCATAGCGACCCTATGTAAAACAGGCGAAACACTATTGTCAGTGCTTCTCTGCTGTTCATAGGGTTTTCAATGGCGGATTGATTTTTGGGAGTGTGTTGCCAGGTCCTCTTCCCAAGCCTACAGTATCTGGTGTTTCCTGGTGGTCTCCCATCCAGGTACTAACCAGGCCTGACACTGCTTAGCTTCCAAGATTTGATGGGATTGGAAGCCACAGTGCTATGGCTGGGATTTAGCTCAGTTGGTAGAGTGACACTCTGCAGTGTCTGAGGTCCCAAGTTCAATCCCCAGCACTGCAAAAATGGGAGGACATGGCAATCCACTCCCAAGGCAATCCCGAAACAATCAGCCATTGAAAACCCTATGAGGGTGGCTATGAGTCAGATACGACTCGACGGCACCTAACAACAATGTTGTTAAGTGTCTCGCAAATAATATCAGTTAATATCAATCTACTTAGAAGTTTTAAAGTGCAGATCTTCCAGGAATGGGTAAAACGATAACTTCATGATGGCCTAACATAGTTATTTATGGATTAAATTTACTCCAAAGATGGTCTGCCTTATTTTGAAATACAAACATTTTTTGAAGCATAAACTGTAAGCAATCGGAAAATTGGTCGTCAGAACATGCAATACATGATTTCACAAATGTTTAGGATCTTGGTGTTATTTCCCTGACGATGAGATTTCATAAACACATTCTATAGCATCCTGCGGTTCCGCATGTTTCTGTGTGACCAAGGTGCTTATTCAGCACAAAGCAATTTTCTGCTCACTATTACCCATGCCGGCTTCATGGTATTTCCAATGAATATTTACACACACGTCTGTTCATGATGTAAATTCGCATATTGAAGCGGCAGCGTTTGATCTTCCCTACCTTTCAGACATCTCCGTGAAAGTAAATCAACATCATTTGCAAAACCAGTTCTTTTTCATCCGCCGCGTTCACAATTCTCGGGGCTCAGACTACCGCATTAATAGAATGTTCGCCGCTATTCTGCCTAGCACGATATTAATTCTGTTTACTTATCCCACCCCCCCATACGGTAGAATTAAAACTATACAGGAAAATCTCTTTTTCTTATTAGGCTGCTGAAAAAAAAAGTCTCATATTCTGTGATATCTGTTTTCCATTTGTCTTAGGGTAAAGGAATGCCAAATAGTTGCCTTGTTTTCCCTTCAGACATTCGGAACCTCACCAAGCTACACTCCAACCATGCACACCCCAGCATGGGATTTTTTTTCCCCCTGCAGGATCATAGTCAATAAATTTGATTAGTTTGTAAAGCATTCCAAGCCACCAGCCCACAAAGCAGGTTGAGCCAATACCTTCACTGACTCCCCGTTCCTTCTAGACCACCAGGGCTCTAGTTTGTATTTTTAAACCTGGGTTAAATTGTGGCATAACCGCAAACCATTGTATGCTATTAACAGTGGGGTTCCAGTGAGTGACTGGCGGACAGCATCTCAGCACACGAAGTCCGTCCCTCTCGATGGTGAACACATGTTGTTAATGAAACGTTTCTAACGGGCTCAGGCAGTTTGAAGTGTGTCTTCACTCACAAAACCGTATTTCGCTATCTGGGCTAAACAAACAAAACATGCAGAAATAGTTTATTAGGAAAATATGTTTTGGTGAATCACAGAGGTATCATTTGCCCATCTGGTTTCTGAGCTAGATGTCCCCTCCTCCTGGATTATAACGCAGCATTTCTGCGGGAGTCAGAGACAGTGCATAATTCCTATATCTTCCTTCAGAAGATCTGGATGGTGTTAAGTTTCCCCCGATCCAGCCTCATGCAGAGCTTTCTTGATATAAAGAGGACCCTGCTCAGGTATCACGTGGGACGCAGAGGGAAAATGCCAGTGTCCTGTGCGATTCTACGGCTCCAAATCCAGTTCCTAGGAGGACTGCTGTTCTTTGGTGGAATGCTGGAGGAAGATCAGATGGGACTCGTCCTGAGGTTAGGAAGTAGGTGAGTGGAGACTGCTCATGGCCATTTGACGTTTCCATCTAGCAGTCACATCGGCTACAACGCACGGAGGCATCCAGGGAAATAGGCTTTTGTGTGACTTCTCCAAATTTCTGTTAGACATAAAGGGGTAGTAAACCCCAGGCCAAATAAAACAACCCTGGCATTGCACTGTAGATGTCTTCGAGACATTCCAACGTTTCAGACCTCCAAACTCGAACCCAGGATGGTTGCGTTTAGTTGTGATCCAGTGGGGCAACGCTGCCTCAAGCTGGTTTGCATTCCTCCTCGCAGATTTACCCCGACTCTGTTGGAGTAGCCAGAGAGTTACAGAGGGAACGTGTTCTGTTCATCTGTTCTGGAGAGTTTTTTTTTTTTTCCCCCCGGTACTGGGGGTTGAACCCAGGGTCTTATGCTTGCGTGCTTTGCAAGTGCTGGACCACTGAGCTGCACCCCAGCCCCCCCCCTTTTTTTTTTTTTTTTACTTTTTGAGAGAGGGTCTCGCTAAATTACGCAGACTGCCTCTGGTCTCAAACTTGCGATCTTCCTGCCTCTGCCTCCTGAGCCACTGGGATTATAGGCATGCACCACTGCGCCCAGTGTCTGGAGAGTTTTTTTGAAAAGTGCCAATACTGAGCCGTGAGGCAGCGAGGGGACAGTGCCGCTACAGGGGAAGCAGCTCAAATACTACGTGTTTCTCACCGTTCAAGGGTAAAAAGTTCCCATAAACCACACAATCAGGCCGTAAATAATTCTTTGTAAACACTTGTTGTTGTTGTTAGGTGCCGTGGAGTTGTCGGTATCCGACTCATAGCGACCCTCATAGGGTTTTCAATGACTGTTTCGGGATTGCCTTGGGAGTGGATTGCCAGGCCCTTCTCCCACTTTTGCGGTGCTGGGAATTGAACTGGGGACCTCAGAGACTGCAGCGCAGCACTCTACCCACTGAGCTAAATCCCAGCCCACTAGCATGCACTTACTGTACAAAATGATGGGTCTCACCACGGCGTTTTCATAAGGGTGTAACGTGTGCTTTGCCACCAACCTCCCGTCTCCTCTCCTCACCTGGCGTGTCCCCTTCCTCATCCCCGACTCTTCCCTTTCTGCTCTCGTGTTGTGGACAGGACACATTGCACACTGAGGGTGCCAAAAACGTGCACATTTTAGGGGATGTTGCCTACGTATTACCCTTCAAGATTGACTTGGACTACCGGGGTGGTGTGTGGTTAATCAGTGTGGACTTAGTCAGATGAACCCAGGGCCAACAAGCACAGGATGCATTCTTAGAACAGCTGGATGAGAGGTCTTCAACCTATGACGCGTGGACATTTTTTGGCAGCCTCTGCCTGTATAAACGTATGAGTCTGGCTTATTTTGCTTAGCGTGACGATCTCCAGTTCCATCCATTTTTCTGCAAATGACATAATTTTATCCTTCTTCAGGGGCAAATAATACTCCATTATGTATATATAATACATTTTCTCTATCCGCTCATGTGTGGATGGAATAATTCTGCTCCTTCACAAGCGAACGTCGTGGGTACAGTCTGACACTAAGCTGGGCAAGTGCTCCCAGAAACAAGTCAAGGGCAACGTTGGATGAATAGCCTGGAAGATAAGCACGAAATGGCAGGGATATCAAGACCCACACCTAGCCAGCTCCCCTCCTGCCCACCCTGTCCCTTTCCTCCACTCCTCTCCACCTGCCCCTCACTCCAGCCACCAGCTGTCTCTTTTCTTTTACTTGCCCGGTCAGCCTGAGACACGGGGACTCTTTCCTCCTGCCCTGGGGTCCTTAGTGTTCCGTTTCCTCCGGAGGTGGCGCATGGGGAGCCCCGCTGCTTGTGGCCCCGGCTCTTCCTCCTGTTCTCTGGTCCCCGCACACCGCGGCGTGCACGGCACACTGCTACACCGGGTGAGTCACCTCTTCCCTCTCCTCCTCACCAAAGCACTCCTCCCGGCTCATCCTTACGCTGAAGCTCCGCCCAGTGGGCTTGACAACCTGAAATGACTCTGTCACCCAAACTGATGATAATGAGGCCCTCTTCTGCACATTTCCCAGTAGACAGCTTGAAGAGACCATGCCTTGACATGCATTAATGAGTCACGCTGGGCTACCAGTGGATTGCTGCTGCGTCCAACTCCAGGGCTGAGTGGCTGTGCCAGCTGCTCACCACACCCTGCCTGGACCCCACCGAATCTTCCACAGCTGAGTGCTTGGTGTCCACAGGCTTTGCCTTATCTGTGTTTATTCACACTCTCCTTTCTCGTGTAAAACGAACCTCAAGAGGATCTTTTCTTTGAAGTCGGATCAAGAAAGCTTGATCTGTGTTTATTTGACTCAACTTCGTGGGTGGAGGAAAATGAAAGATAATTCTAATATGTGAATTGTGACAGAGAGGTGAAGAATTCTAGGATTTGACAGTGGATAGGGAACGAAAGCCAAAAACTTTAAATGATTGTTGTTGTTACGTGCTGTCGAGTCGGTATCTGACTCATAGCAACCCTCACAGGGTTTTCAATGGCAGACTGTTTCAGGATTGCCTTGGGAGTGGATTGCCAGGTCCTTCTCCCATTTTTGTGGTGCTGGGAATCGAACTTAGGACCTCAGAGACTGCAGCGCAGCGCTCTACCAACTGAGCTAAATCCCAGCCCCTTTAAATGATTAGTGACAGAATAATACTGGGACTCAAGTCTCTTTGGCTTTTCAATTCACCGTGCTTGCATGTTGCACATTGGAGTGCAAGGTATATTGTTATATTGTTTAAACTTTCTAACTGTGCAACTTAAATTTTATGTAAAAGTGCCTGCGATACTAATAACTTGTGTGACTAGTACACACACACACACACACACATGCACGTAATCAATCACATATATGTGATAACCAGGGAATCACAGCCTGTCACCCTAATGTCTGATCTCATTGGATCTCGGAAGCTAAGCAGGGTCAGGCTGGTTAGTACTTGGATGAGAGGCCACCTGGAAATATTGGGTGCTGTAGGTTTGGGACATGGACCCAGCAGCCCACTCCCGTAAAACAGTCAGCCAATAAAAACCCATGGATAGCAGAGAAGTGCTGACATAGTGCCAAACATGGCACAGTGTTGGGGAGTGTTTTGTTCTGTTGTACATAGGGCCACTATGAGTTGGACCCAACTCGCCGGCACCTAACGACAATAACAACAGGGGTATCAGAGATTTAACTTTAATGTACTTCCAGTTCTGTTGAACTTGATATTCTTACAAAATTCTGGGTAAGAAAAGCCTGCTATCTCTCAATATCTTCTCAGTATTAGGAAACCAGCTTCAGCTGAGCATTAGCATCCATTTCTTGCCTGGGTGTTTTTTCCCTTTATTAGCAAGTGATGATGGAGTGCAGAGTAACACAGCATTGGCCTTTTCCATCATGCATCCTTTACATCAGTTCTAGCAACACTTTCATCGACCCACACAGTTTATGGAGCCTATGGCTAGTTTGTAGTTAAACTCTGATGCTAATTTGGCTACCTTCCCCTATTTTTCCAACATACTCATGAAGTTGTGCTGTTTCCATTGAGATTGACCTCTCCCCCTTCACCCTCCTCCTGGGCCCTCCTCCCCATCCCCTCTTCTCCAGTCTTCACTTCCCTCTGCCAGTTCCTTTCATCCTTCTTTCTACTCCTTATATTGTCCCTTCTATGCTAAGTTTAATTGTGCTTTTTTAATATATATCAATTTATATATTAGATTGTTTTCTTCCTTTAAGTATATTCAGCATCCACATATGAATGAGAACATATGGTATTTCTCTTTTTGGGCTTGTGTTCATTCACTTAGGATGACGTTCTCCAGTTCTATCCATTTTGCTGCAAATGACATTATTTCATTTTTTAAATTGCTGAGTAGTATTTCATTGTGTATATGTACCACAGTTTTTTATCCATTCTTCTATTGATGGGCACCTTGGTTGGTTCCATACCCTTGCTATTGTGAAAAGTGCTGGATTGAATATGGAGCTGCCGGTGTCTCTGTGGTATGATGACTCATCTCCCTTTAGTTATATTCCCAGTAGTGGTATAGCTGGGTTGGATGGCAGTTCTATTTTTCAGTTTTCTGAAGTATCTCCATATTGATTTCCAAAGTGGCTGAACCAATTTACAGCCCCACCAACAGTGTAAGAGAGTTCACTTTTCTCCACAACCTCGCCAGCATTTGTTATTATTTGTTTTGTTGATCTTGGCCATGTTTACTAGAGTAAGGTGAGAATCTCAGAGTTGTTTTGATTTGCATTTCCCTAATGGCTAGGGATATTGAGCATTTTTTCATGTGTTTCATGGCCTTATGAACTTCTTCATTTGAGAACTGTCTGTTCAGTTCCTTTGCCCACTTGTATATTGGATTATTTGTTGTCTTGGGAGTTGCTTTCTTGAGTTCTTCGTAAATTCTAGAAATTAGTCCTCTCTTAGATATGTAGGATGTGAAGATTTTCTCCCATTCACTGGGGTCTTCCTTAACTTTGTTGATTGTTTCCTTTGCTGTACAGAAGCTTTTTAATTTCATCTAATCCCATTTATTCTTGTTGCAATTTCCTGAGCAACTGGAGTCTTATTAAGGAAATGCTTTTCTACGCCTGTGTTGAAACTCATTGCCTGTCTTTTCATCTAGTAATTTTAAGGTGTATGATTTTATATTGCAGTCCTTTATACATTTTGAGTTAACTCTAGTGCAGACTGAGAGGTGCAGGACTGTTTTCGTTTTTCTGTAGGTAGAAATCCTAGTTTCCCAACACCATTTGTTGAAGAGGCTATCCTTTCTCCAATTTGTCTGCTTAGCTCTTTTTTTTTTTGTATTTTCATAGAGCTGCATCCTGTATTTTGCATTTTTTCTCTCCCTCTTTACCCCTCCACATTATTCCCCCTCCCCATTGTCCACTCCCTCCCACTAGTCCCCTCCCCCCTCATATTGGATACACTTATATTTTCCAATCTTAGATAAATATGATGGTACGTTTATATATACACACGTATGTAAATGTATAATTTTTTTCCTTTGGGGTAGCTTTAGCTCCCACATATGAGAGAGAATATGTGTATTGTCTCTTTTAAAGTCTGGGTTATTTTGCTTAAAATGATATTCTCCTGTTCCATCCACTTTGCTAAAAAAAATATAATTTCATTCTTCTTTACTGCTGAATAGTACTCCATTGTGTAAGTTACCACAATTTTCTAATCCAATTCTCTGTTGATGGACATCTGGGTTGATTCCATACCCTGGAATTTGTGAAGACAGCTGCATTAAATGTGGAAGTGCAAGTGTCCCTGTCATACGATGACTTATTTCCTTTGGTTATATTCCTAGAAGTGGTATGGCTGGATCATATGATAGTTCTATTTTTGTTTTTTTCAGGAATTTATAAGCATTTTAAAGCCTTTGCATGCGTCCTGTTTGCCAATGTCCTACTGTCTCAAATCAGACAGCCAAGCTTTGAGTCAATGTGGGAGAGGTCATGCAAGTGTGTGTGTGTGTGTGTGTGTGTAGAGAGAGGCCTGATTCACTGGGGCTAGTATTTTAACAATCACCATATAAGCCTCAATGAATACATTGCTCTTAAGAAGCTCATAATTATAAGTGGGAGAAGCAAGTGAATAAATAATTACACTATGAGAAGTGCTCCTTCGTGTGTCTGTCAGTTTGCCATACTAAGGGGGCTGCCTGTTACTGTGATGCTGAAAGCTATGCCAGACACCAGCAGGGCCACCCATGGTGGGCAGGTTTCAGCTGAGCTTCCAGACTAAGATAGACTAGGGAGAAGGACCCAGCAGCCCACTCCTGAAACAATTAGCCATTAAAAACCCTATGACTAGCAAAGATGTACTGTCAAATATAGGGCTGGAAGATGAGTCCCCCTAAGGCTGGAAGGCATTCAAGAGATGACTAGGGAAGAGTTGCTACTCAAAGTAGAGTCAATCTTAATGGTAGGAATGGAGTTAAGCCCCTGAGACTTCCTTTTGCTGATGTGGCATGACTCAGAAGGAACAACTGCAAACATCCATTAATAATTGGAATGTTGGAATGCACATAGTAAAAATCTAGGAAAATGAGAAATCATCAAAAGGGAAACGGAATGCATAAATACCGATATTCTAGGCATCACTCAGCTAAAACAGACTGGTATTGGCCATTTTGAATCAGATAATCGTATGGTCTACTATGCTGGGAATGACAGATTAAAGAGAAATGAGGTTGCATTCCTCACCAAAAAAGACATCTCAAGATCTTTTCTCAAGTGCAATGCTGTCAGTGATAGAATAATATCCATACGTCTATAAGGAAGGCCAGTTAATATGACTATTATTCAAATTTACTGACTCATCACTAAGGCCACAAATGAAGAAAGGGAAGATTTTTTACCAGCTTCTGCAATCTGAAATAGACCAAACATGCAATCAAGATTCACTGATAATTACTGGTGAATGGAATACAAAAGTTGGAAACAGAGAAGTTTTAATAGTTGGAAAATATGGCTTTGGTGACAGAAATGGTGCTGTAGATTGCATGATAGAATTTTGTCAGACCAATGACCTTTTCATTGCAAATATGTTTTCACCAACATAAATGGCAACTGTATACATGGAATTCACCACATGGAACATGCAGGAACCAAACTGACTACATTTGTGGGGACAGACAATGGAAATCTCAATAGAAAAAGTCAGAAAAAGACCAGGTGCTGATTGTGCGCCACGGTGCCCGGCCCCATTTTTTAAGTTTTTTGAGACACGGTCTCACTAAGTTACACAGACTACCTCTAGTCTTGAACTTGTGATCCTCCTGCCTCCACCTCCCAAGCCGCTGGGATTACAGGCATGCACCACGATGCCTGGCTCTCCTTAATGGGTCTCTTATGACATTTCCATCCATTCATTTCATCATTCATCAACTGCTCATATGCAGGTTCAAACTAAAACTGAAGAAAATTAGAACAAGTGTACGAGAGCCAAGGTATGGTCTTGAGTATATGCCATCTGAGTTCAGAGACAATCTCAAGAGCACATTTGATTTGTTAGACGTGATGATCAAAGACCAGACAAGTTGTGGCATGACATCAAAGGCATTATTCATGAGGAAAGCCAAAGGTTATTAAAAAGACGGGGAAAAAAGAGACCAAATTACATGTAAAAAAAGACTCTGAAGGTTGAGCACCTAAAGTAAAAGGAAGACATGACCAAGTTAAAGAACTAAACAGAATATTTCAAAGGGCAGCTTGAGAAGATAAAATTAAATGTGACATGTGCAAAGAGCTGGAAACAGAAAACCAAAAGGGATGAACATACTCTATTTTTCTCAAGCTTAAAAAATTGAAGAAAAAAATTCAAGCCTCAGTGCTAATAGTGAAGGATTCTAGAGGGAAAATATCAAACAATGTAGGAAACCTCAAAAGAAGATGTAAGGAATACACAGAGTCATTATACCAAAAAGTGTCATTTCATGAGGTTGCATGTGATTAGGAACCAATGGTATTGAAAGAAGAAGTGGAAGCTACTTGAAGGCATTGGCGATACACAAGCCTCCAGGAACGGATGGAATGCCAATAGAGATGTTTCAACAAACAGATGTAGCACTGGAGGTGCTCATTAGTCTATGCTAAGAAATTTGGAAAACAGCTAACGGGCCAACTGACTGGAAGAGATCCATTTTGAGCCTATTCCCAAGAAATAGGATCCAAGTACATGTGGAAATTATCAAACAATATCATCAATATCTCATACAAGTAAAATTTTGCTAAAGATCATTCAAAAGTAACTGTGGCTGTGTATTAACAGGAATCTGCTGGAAAATCAAGGCGTATTCAGAAGAGAGTGTGGAACCAGGGACATATTGCTGATGTCAGATGGATATTAGCTGAAAGCAGAGAATACCAGAAAGGTGCCTATTTATGTCTTATTGACTAAGCAAAGACATTTGACTGTGTGGATCACAAAAAATTATGGATAACATTGCCAACAATGGGAATACCAGAGCACTTAATTATACTCATGAGGACTCTGTACATGGACCAGCAGGCAGTCATTCTAACAGAACAAGGAATTAGTGCTTAAAGTCAGGAAAGGTGTGCATCAGGGCTGTATCCTTTCACCATATGTCTTTTTTGTGTGTGTGTGGTACAGGGGGTTGAACCCAGGGCCTCGTGCTTGCATGCTTTGCAAGTGCTGGACCACTGAGCTGCACCCCCAACCCATTTTTTAAATTTGTGGAGATAGGGTCTCACTAAGTTACACAGACTACTGCTAGTCTCTAACTTGCGATCCTCCTGCCTCAGGCTCTGAAGCTGCTGGGATTACAGGCATGCGCCACTGCACCCAGCTCACCATATGCTTTTAATCTCTATGCTGAACAAATAACCCAGGAAATTGGACTTTGTGAGGAAGAATGCGGCATCAGGATTGGAGGAAGACTCATTAACAACTTGCATTATACAGATGACACAACTCTACTGAAACGGAAGAGGATTTAAAACACTTGCTGATGGAGATGAAAGAACACAGCCTTCTGTTCTGTTCAAATGACTGCCTCCTGTTCAGTCCTTAGCTGCTGTTATTGTTGTTAGGTGCTGTCGAGTCGGTATCCGACTCATAGCGACCCTCTGTACAACAGGGGAAACACTATTGTCAGTGCTTCTCTGCTGTTCATAGGGTTTTCAAGGGCAGATTGATTTTTGGGAGGGGGTTGCCAGGTCCTTCTCCCACAATCCTTAGCATTCCCCATAAAATCTCATTCACTGACAGGCTAAGAATGGTATTTGGTCAGTATTAGGAGAACATCTTTCTGGAGACGCTTTTGTTCCTGACTTGAAAGGTCCTAAGAAGAGGCTATAAAATATCTTTCTTATTTTTTTAAACATATTTTTATTAGTAATTTTAAATGTACAACTTAATGAGTCTCATGACATTTCCATCCATGCATTTCATTGTACATTGCTCACATTAACTAAACAATCAAACAAATAAAAACCTTTTTTAGCCTATCAATGAGTGAGATTTTATGGGGAATGCTGAGGATTGACCAGGAGGCAGTCATTTGTACAGAACAGGAAAACACTACCAGGTTCAAAGTCAAGAAAGGAGTGCATCATGGCTGTATCTTTTTACCTGTACCTCTTCAATCTCTGTGCTGAGCAAATACCCCGAGAAGCTGGACTTTATAAAGAAGAATGTGATATCTTAATTGCAGGAAGACTCATTAACAACCTCTGTTATGCAGATGACACAATTCTGCTCGCTGAAAGTGAAGAGGGTTTGAAACATTTACTGATGAAGATCAAAGATCATAGCCTTCAGTATGGATTGTGCCTCAACATTAGCGAAACAAAAATCCTTACAACTGGGTCAGTATACAACTAAATGATAAATGAAGAAAAGATTGGAGTTGTCCAAGAGTTTGTTTTACGTGGCTCTGCAATCAACACTTGTGGAAGGAGCAGTCAAGAAATCAAAAGACGCATTGCATTGGGAAAAGCTGTTGCAAAAGAACTCTTTAAAGTGTTGAAAGTAAAGATGTCACATTGAAGACGAAGGTGCGCCTAACTCATGCCATGGTATTTTCAGACGTATCATATGGTTGTGAAAGCTGTACCCTGAATAAGGGAGACAGGAGGAGAATTGATGCTTTTGAATTATGGTGCTGGAGACAACTATTGAATGTGCCATGGACTGCCAAAAGAACCAACAGATCTGTTCTAGATGAAATGCAGCCAGAGTGCTCCTTGGAAGCAAGGATGACGAGACTGCATCTTCTGTATTTTGGACATATTATCAGGAGGGACCAATCCGTGGAGAAGGACATAATATTTGGGAGAGTGGCAGGTCAACAAAAAAAGGAAGACCCTCAACTGGATGGATCGACACAGTGTCTGCAACAATGGGCTTAAACATAAAAAGGATCGTGTGCCTGGCACAGAGTTGGGGGGTGTTTCATTCTGCTGTACACAGGGCCACTGAGTCGGACTCAACTCGATAGCACCTAACAACAACAATAAATGCAGACTGTGAGGAGTCAATCAGCTGTAGAATCCTTAATTTTTGAGCTACCCATGGGCCTTTGTTTGTTCATACTTCCTTAATGCTTCACGTCCACATCTATTTCTGAATCAGTTATCACAATTGGAGAGTTTGAATTTTATCAACCAGGCTCCTTCTTGCATGGGAGTGGCAGGGGTGAGGCAAGGTGTTGGCTTCCTGGGAGGAACTCAGCTGCATGACAGAGGTGGTCCACTGAGGCAGAGGAAGCAGTGGGGTATATGCAACCCATTGCACCTACTACAGAGATAAAATGCAAAAGATATGTGCAGCCAGGTGATCAGGATAAATAGCAAGTGCCTACTACTGATTCAGCTGGGACTTAGCTCAGTTGGTAGAGCGCTGCTCTGCAGTCTCTGAGGTCCCGAAGTTCAATTCCCAGCACCGCAAAATGGGAGAAGGACCTGGCAATCCACTCCCAAGGCAATCCCAAAACAGTCAACCATTGAAAACCCTATGAGGGTCGCTATGAGTCGGACTCTACACAACGGCACCTAACAACAACAACAACAACAAATAGTATAACTTAGTCAAGCTTTTGTTTATTGCTTAATTTTAATCCCTGCTGTATCCCATAAGGATGTGGCTAGGCAGAGTGTTTTGAGCTGCTTTTTAGTGTGCTTGATACCCACTCCATCTCACCCCTCATGATTTACGGGCCATTTACCCTGCTGTGGGGACACTTCCATGTGTAATGTTGCTAGTCATCAATAAAAAGGCTAGGGCCAAAACTTTTACTTGTTCACAGAGTTGGTGACCCATCTGGGCATTTTCAGTGCCTTGCTTTGGTTAATTAAGCTACATTAACAGGTTTAGTTAAGGGATTGGTTTTCATTATGGTGTTTTTAGTTGGGTGAGGTGGTTATGTTGTTGTTGTTAGGTGCCGTTGAGTTGGTATCTGACTCATAGCGACCCTGAGTACCATAAGGGAAACACTATTGTCAGTGCTTCTCTGCTATTCATAGGGTTTCCAATGGTGGATTGATTTTTGGGAGTGGGTTGCCGGGTCCTCCCAAGCCTACAGCACCTGGTATTCCCAGGCGGTCTCCCATCCAAGTACTAACCAGGCCTGAGCCTGCTTAGCTTCCGAGATCTGATGGGTCAGATGCCACAGGGCTACGGCTGCAGGTGGGGTGGTAATAGAATCCTTATATTGGTACTAGAGTCATTTCTAAGTGCTATGTTAGCATTGTGGTAAAAGTTATTAGGCATATAAATAAATAGGTGGGTTTTGTAGTTCACTAAACGTGTAATTTTTTTAAAAGTAGGTTTTTAAAATTTGCTTCAATAGAGTTAGGCTAAAAAGTGTTTAGATTATAATTAAGGATTAAGCTTTTGTATCTTCAAATAGGTATCTAAGCTTCTTGTTTTGGGGTTTGGCAAGGTTAAAGCCAAGCACATGCTGGTAGGTTCTCTACTGGTAAAGTTAGAAGAGTTGCGCATGGGGGTAGGGTGGGGGTTGTGGATTAAAGAATAAGTACGCTTGTCTCCGTGAGTGTGTGCATGTGCGTGTGCTGGAGGTTGGTGCCCGTGCACGTGTGTTCTTGCGTTAAAGTCTTCATATCCGCCTAGCAGGGAGCGTTCATCCCTCCTGGGCTGCTCGCGGCCCCAGTGTTAGATCAGGAGCCCAGCTGCCTGGTCACTGGCTGAGTCCCCCCCTCCACACCTGGGCTGAGTCCCAGCACCTGAAGTTCACAAGCCCCCAGATACCTGATTCCACAGTGACCTGTGGTCATCGGTCCATACAGACGACTTCTCGACGCAGAGCGAAGGGGCCTCGGAATGCACGGCCCTGAGGCAAGAACCAGATGCCTGTAGCAGCTTCAGGTGAGGATCAGGGTCGGCGAGAGAGAGCCCAGCACTCGGTGGGCGAGATGGGGGCATCGGGAGCTCTGGCCAGCCTGGGCCATACATGAGACCCCGCCTCAAGCAACAGCTGGGGTGTTCAGCACTGGTTCTGCCCCGACCTATGTCAGGGCCCCTGGCTCTCAGCCCCGCTCACCCGATCGCTGTCTAAATGAACCACCTGGTTGCAGACTCTCCTCTGCTCCCGGGGGAGTCAGGCTAAGGGAGTCTGGTGCAAAGGGACCAACTGAGCCTGCTGAGGAGGCAGAAGAGAGGTTGAAGTGAGGGAGGAAAGTCGGGAAGTGAGGGCTGTGAATGCAAAGTCAGGTCAGCTGTGCTGCGTGACACATGGGGGACAGGCAGACGGACGACAGACAGACTTCACCTCTTCCCTTATGTAAGCCCCCATTCCCCCAGTGCACCCAAAGGGTTGAGAGACCCACCGAGGAGGAAGCTTACAGCCCAGAACACAGACAAAGTTCTTGGGAGACCAGTGCCTAGCTCTGCAATACTTCATTGGGTCATGGGGAAAGACCCAAGGTCTCCTCCACCAAGCAGTCCTCAGGGTTTATACAGACCAAACCCACAAACGGATGTGTTAAGCAAGCATAGCAAGATTTTGCTCTCAGAGTACTCAGCGACAAACTCTCGAACAAGATAAAGCCCATCACTCCAGCACCTGTTGCAAAATGCACTTATTCAGCACTATCTATCAGGCTGGCTTGGGCTGGGATTTAGCTCATAGGGTTTTCCCTGCCTGAGTGCTGAGTGTTTGAAAGGGGAGCCAGTCAGCTGGAGGTGAAAAGGCCAACTTTCTGCAAGAGCTCAG
Source organism: Pedetes capensis (assembly GCA_007922755.1). Classification (NCBI taxonomy): domain Eukaryota; kingdom Metazoa; phylum Chordata; class Mammalia; order Rodentia; family Pedetidae; genus Pedetes; species Pedetes capensis. Next base: position 15,915 of record VMDO01013273.1, read on the forward strand.
TTACAGGACATAGCTGGGCTAGGGCATCCCACAGGGTTTTACCTCCCCCCTGTGCATTGGAGTGCTCTGATGGGAAAGAAATGGGGGGAAATTCCCTGTGTGCACAGCCTCTTACTGGGTTCTCCTTCCCAGTTGAGAAGGGTTAGTGGTAGGCACCATATTCCAGTGGCAGGGAGCCTGGGACAAGGAGGAGAAGGTAAGCAAGCAGTGGGAGAAGAAGCGGGAAGAGTCCCTGGTCACAGCTAACCTTTAGACTAACCAGTGGCCACAGAGGGGCCCAGGCTGGCTCCCATTAGCCCACGATCTATCCTACAAAAACCCAAAGTCTGAAGGACATGTGGCAGCACAGAGAAGATGCCGTGTGGCACCCCGCATGACTTGCAAAGGGAACATCATCTAGATGCACCCAGCTGGACACGCAGACACCCACAGTGCAGAAGCAGCCTCACTGCTCAGCATCCCTGGAGAGGCCACAGTCAAGGTGCTGGGGCTGCGGTCTTCTGGAAGAGTTGGCTTCCACGTGGCCCACGCACGTGGACTTTCCCAGGAGACCCGGGCTTGGAGGCAGCTGCTGGCAGCTGTCCTCAGCCACCTGCCCCATGGGCATCCTCTCCCAGCTGCTTTCCCTGCAGGTGACCTGGAGGTGGCGAGAGGGAGACACGGAGCCCTCACTTCCCCCTCTGCTGCCTGGGGAGGCCCACACAGCTGTGAACGCCAGTGGGGACAGAGATCCTGTCACCGTGAGAAGCCACGGTGGCCTCATCCAGGCCTGTGGACGCAGCTCCACTGCAGACCTTAGACCCACTTGTTGGGGTTCATTCCAGCCGGTGGGGTAACAGAGCTTGCCTCCACACGGGTACTCAGGAACCCTTGGAAATAGGCAACAGCCGGTGGCGCCAAAGAAGGACTTCGGGAGCCTTCTTGCAAACAGGAACAGAATTTATTAAGCTGCATCCACCAAGGTGAACAAAAGGGGGTGCAGCACAATGACGCTCAATAAAAGCATCCCACGGTGTGTCTCCTGTTGCCTCTCGCAGTTCGCCTTCTCTGCTCTCCTCCTCCCCAAGGCAGGGGAAGTAAAGCAGAGAGCGCTTCCTGTCTTGCTTGGAGCCCTTGCTGCTTTGGAGGCCCTGGGCTTGACATGAAGTCTTGCTTGTAGTTCTCAGATGTCTTTACTGGTGGTGTTGGAGGTTGCAGGTCTCAGGAGTAGGGTGTGGGGGTCAGGTTTGAAAGGGCTTGGAGAGCAGGTGAACAGGGAAGGATCAAAAACATAAGGGACAAAAAGGAAAGCTAGTAGTTTCAGTGGTGGTTTATATAGCTTCTATGAAGGGGGTTTGGACCCAGAAATAGCCAATCAGGGAGCAGCTTGGATTGGGTGTGGCAGTTATGTAACTAGGGAGTTGAAAAATAAAAATTTTGATAGGGGGTTAGGCACAGGCCAGGCCAATCACCGAGCTTCCTTTTCTGACCAGTCAGGTGGCTCTGGGCAGCTGATCAGATTGAAGGAGGCCACACAAGAGCTGGGCTGTTTGGGGGCCATCTTGGATCACTCGATGAGAGGGGTAGGAGTAAAGTAGGTGAAGGGTGGACTGGGACTTGGACAGCCATATTGGCTCTTAGTGAGTCAAATAGGTCCCAGTCCAGGTTCCTGGGTTAAAGGTGACCAGAGGTAGACGGGGCAGGAACAGGGCAGGATCTGGGGAGGGCTCAGACCTTGGCTGGTGCTGAGCAAGCCTCAACCTAGACACCCTCTGGGTCCACCCTGGGGGTGTCCAGATAATTTCCTATACCACTCCTCTCCCGTCCTTACAGCGTATCCCTGGTCAAGTCCCCCTAACACGTTGCTTGGACCACGCCCTTCAGGCTGGGCTTCCTGTGACCACTCTTGCTCCTCAATGCCAGGTCTCCTGAGAGTGGCCAGAGTGACTTTCTGAAAGCCCAGCCCGTGGGTCACCCTGGAGACGCTTCAGTCAGGCCACAGCCTCCTTAGACCAAAGTCCAGAGCTCTCGGCAAGGTCGGGGCCTTGTGGCTCATGCCTGCCCACCTCTATGACGTCATCTGTCCTGCGCTGGCCACCCCTACCGCCAGACACGCGCCCATCACTCACCCTGCTCGCCAGCCTCCCTCCTACCCAGCTTTCTCCTTCGCCTTTGACTACTGTTTAAGTAGCAGATCAAACTCTAGGGAGACCTTCCTTAGCTCCCAATCTAAATTACGCCCCTCTGCTTATTCTCTAGCTGTCCCCGTTATAAGACACTAACATTCACCATTGTAAGTGCTGCTGCGTCCTTGGTGTCTGTCTCAGAGAGCAGAAACCACGTCTGTTTTGCTCTCCCATGCCGCTGCTTTACATGCACAATATCCACCATAGCATAGTTATTATAGTTAAATGATTGTTGATTAAATGAAAGCTAGACCAAAGGAGGTCTTTCGGTGGTCATTGTTGTTGTTGTTGTTGTTAGGTGCCATCGAGTGGAGTCCGACTCATAGCAACCCTCACAGGATCATAGCTTTTTTTTTCTTTAAACAGTACTTTGTCTGTGTCCAAGTTTCCCACAAGTTATCAATGGCTGTTTATCAAAGAATGCAGAAGAATTCTCCCAAAGGAAGTAAGTAGGGGTCACTGTCCGCATTGCTGTAAACTGAATGGAATGAGATACAAGCAGCCAGAAAGATAACAAACACAAACAGAGAGAAACAAACAAGAAATTATTTCAGATGAGGCCAGTGGAGCACAGGAAGGATATTGTTGTAAGTGAAAATGCCAACAGAGTCGCAATACGGTTCAGAAGTTCAAGTCAAGCTGAAAAAGAAATGGCTTTACACGTGATGTTTGGCTTTCTAGATCATTAATCTACTAACGCCTGCAGCCATAGCCCTGTGGCATCCGGTCCCGTCAGATCTCGGAAGCTAAGCAGGGTTGGGCCTGGTTAGTACTTGGATGGGAGACCGCCTGGGAACACCAGAAGCTGTAGGCTTGGGAGAAGGACCTGGCAACCCCCTCCCAAAAATCAATCTGCCACTAAAAACCCTATGAACAGCAGAGAAGCACTGACAATAGTGTTTCCCCTGTTGTACAGAGGGTCGCTATGAGTCAGATACTGACTCGACGGCACCTAAAAAAAAAATCTACTAACAGTGAGAAAAACATAAAG
>VMDO01013273.1:19170-59674 GCA_007922755.1 Pedetes capensis
TGGTACTGGGGGTTGAACCCAGGGCCTCTCACTTGCATGCTCTGCAAGTGCTGGACCACTGAGCTGCACCCTCAGCCCATTTTTTTACTTTTTGAGACAGGGTCTCGCTAAGTGACGCAGACTGCCTCTGGTCTCGAACTTGCGATCCTCCTGCCTCGGCCTCCTGAGCCACTGGGATTACAGGTGTGCGCCACCACGCCCGGTGCTACATTGTTCCTTATACAAACATTTGACAGTCTCAGCTGATGAAGGGAGGAAATGAACTGCTCTAAACCCATGAAGGGCCAGTTCTAGCGGCTTCAGATGTATAATCAAAAGCGATTTCTCCTTCAACTGCTGTCGTGAGAACGAAGCCTCTTTGAGGACGTGGACTTGCCCTGCCTCCTCTATGATTTCTCTTAGCTGAAAGAAGCAAACTTTTAAAAATCACCTTTCCATGGCCAGTTGAGACCCAACTCTTTGGAATGAACATATAATTTCTTAGAAGGTGATGAAAGAAACAGTGAAAACTAAATGAATTTCAGCACTTGGTCATATAAAACATCCCTGGAAACTCTCAGGACATCTGTGAAGTTGATCCGGCCTAATGAGCCAGTAAATGTTTCCTTAAGTAAAGGGAAATATTTCTTTAAAAAACCCTATGTGCCATTTCAATCGAGTTACAAATACCTTATAGCAACAGGTGGGCGTTCCAAAGCATTTTTTTTTTAATCCATTTCAGAATTATTGATAGAATGAGAGCTGGGAACTATCAAAGGGGAGTTGTTGGTAGAATACACATGTTACTATGGCGATATTTTTGGAGCACAGTGTTTGCCAAGAACATGGTGTAATTCTGGCTAATTTCAGCTCAAACGCTGTTGTGACAAAACAGAAATGTCTCTAGGTCACATCAGTCTGATTTTTTTTTTTTTTTTTACTGGGAAATTAGATTATTCTTCATTGGAAACATCACAAACCATGGCCACACAGCTTCATAAATCTTTCTGATTTAAGAAATGGAAAATGTGCTCTTGTAATGTAATCATGATTAATAAGTGTTCTACATTCTCTGGACACCGGTTTGTAATTAGGAAAGCGCTCAAAACGTCACCCTTCTCACGACTACTCTAGCGAGTGCCTATCGGGGTTCCCCTGGGAGAAGACAGCGCCGGTCTCCTGGGGAGTGAGCCCGGTGGCTGGGGACCCTGGCTTTCAGGGAATGAGCCTGCACCAGGGTTTCCGTGGGAAACCCCAGCTCTCTGCACAGATGCCCTCTGCAGTGCCCTCTGTTTCATAAGGCTCTGTAGAGTAGACTCTGTGACCTCTAGCTTCATCTGACGTCTTTGAGTGGATTTTCAACACGCATCTGGGAGATGGGTCTTGTTTCTGCAGTGTGGAGTGATGAAAACACCTGGTTCCACATGTGGCTTCTGGGACCTGGCATCTAACTCCAAAGCACACGTCCAGGCGTTTGGAAGGAGGAACAAATATGTTTGATGGGTAGTCTGTTGTTGTTGTTGTTAGGTACTGTCTAGTCGGTATCTGACTCATAGCAACCCTGCATACAACAGGGGAAACACTATTGTCAGTGCCTCTCTGCTGTTCATAGGGTTTTCAATGGTGGATTGATTTTGGGAGTGGGTTGCCGGGTCCGTCTCCCAAGACTACAGCACCTGGTGTTCCCAGGCGGTCTCCCATCCAAGGACTAACCAGGCCCAACCCTGCATAGCTTCTGAGATCTGACGGGATCTGATGCCACAGGGCTATGGCTGCTGGCAGGTAGTCTATAGTTTCTTCCAAATAGGAGCTTTATAGGTGGTTCATTGTATTTCTTAAATGCAGACGGAGTCCTTCCCAGTCCTTTTCAAATGGAACACATAGAAAGTGATACACTTTAGCCGGGCGTGGTGGCGCACGCCTATAATCCCAGTGGTTTGGGAGGTGGAGGCAGGAGGATCGCAAGTTGGAGACCAGATGCAGTCTGCGTAATTTAGCAAGACCCTGTCTCAAAAAGTAAAAAATGGGCTGGGGATGCAGGTCAGTGGTCCAGCACTTGCAGAGCATGCAGGCGAGAGGCCCTGGGTTCAATCCCCAGTACTAGGAAAAAAAAAAAAAAGTGATAGACTTTGTACAGTTCATTGGGGTAGGTGGAGAATGTTTCTTTCTTTCTTTCTTTCTTTTTTTTTTTTTTTGGTGGTGCTGGGAGTTGAACCCAGGGCCTTGCACTTGCATGCTTTGTAAGCGCTGGACCACTGAGCTGTACCTTCAGTCCACTTTTTTACTTTTTGAGACAGGGTCTTGCTAACTTATGCAGACTGCCTCTGGTCTTGAACTTGCGATCCTCCTGCCTCCGCCTCCCAAGCCGCTGGGATTACAGGAGTGCGCCACCGCACCCGGCTCATGGAGAACGTTTCTTGAGGCTGGATGTGACCTAATGAAGGCTCTACTGCTGGGAGGACGGGCTGGTCAGTATCTCTGGGTTCTGGCAACTAAGTGCATGTACCTGAGTGGCTCCTGCCTCTGCTGTAGCTGCCGGCCGCCATTTCTTCTGACTCTAATCTGCACTCATGTCATTGAAATGGTACAGCTCAAAATGTGCCAGTGTTATGATACTAATGTGATAAAAGTGCTTGAAGTGCCTTGCCTTTTAGTTCCTACGATTTATAGCCCTAGGTTAAACATTTCAGTGTTGTGTTGCTTTCCTCAAGTAGCCACCACAAGAACCAACCAATAACAACAGAAGTATACATTCTAATTCCGTTTGTTATCAACAGTAATATCAGAATCTTTGCTCAGGTCATAACCCTGTAGTAATTTATAAGAACCAGTAAACATCAGATACATTCTTTTTTTTTTTTTTTTTTCTTTTTTTTGTGCAGTACTGGGGGTCAAACCCAGGGCCTGGCACTTGCATGCTTTGCAGGTGCTGGATCACTGAGCTGCAGCCCTAACCCATTATTTTACTTTTTTGAGACAAGGTCTTGCTAAATTACGCAGACTGCCTCTAGTCTCAAACTTTCGATCCTCCTGCCTCTGCCTCCCGAATCGCTGGGATTACAGGCATGTGCCCAGCTTAGATACATTCTTGTTGTTGTTGTTAGGTGCCGTCGAGTCAAGTCCGACTCATAGCAACCCTCATAGGGTTTTCAATGGCTGACTGTTTCGGGATTGCCTTGGGAGTGGGTTGCCAGGTCCTTCTCCCATTTTTGCGGTGCTGGGAATTGAACTCGGGACCTCAGAGACTGCAGCTCAGTGCTCTACCAACTGAGCTAAATCCCAGCCCTAGATACATTCTTAAGAGTATGGATTTGGTAAATATATTAAACTCTACAAAAATAAGGTAAGCCATCAATTAGATATTTGGCCCCAAGTATAACTTCAATATACAGACAATTGACTTCATTTTTCTGAGCAGAATGAAACTTATTGCTGACCATAATTCTCTCTTTATTCAGTAGTTTGGTAGGCTTCTTATCTCCAAGGATGAAGGGTTTTCTATTCAGTCTTATTTTCTGTAACACATGCATAGCACTCACTCTCGCTCGCCCTCTGTCTCTCTCTGTCTTTCTCTCTCTTCCTTTCTCCCTCTCAGAATGTGTTCAGTTTCTGCACGTATGTGTGCACTTATATGTACTGATATGTGCACACAACACACACACACATCCATACGCATATCCTTATGGAAAAATATTCTCTAAGCAGAACTTGTGAAAACAAAGATTAAGTTCCATGGAGGTGAGAACTTACACATTGTACTTTATTTTAAATATCCTTTCCTTACTTTAGCATTTGTTTCCATAGACTCAGATGGTACCTAGTGCTTAATTTTATTTTGAGTAGCCAATTCCATGGCTTTTAATCTCCTGTATAATGTTTTAACCAACCAGTGAAAAACAGCTTTACACAAAAGTGAAAACAAACTGTTTCCCAGAATCTCACAGACAGATTCTTTCCCCAAAGTTGTTTTTCTCTATGGCTGCCTAGGTCAGATCCCGGCTGGGGTTTAGCTCAGTCGGGGGAGTGCTGCTCCACACTCTCTGAGGACCCTAGCTCGAGCCTCAGTAGTGCAAAAATGGGGGAGGAGAATGTGGCAACCCACTTCTGAAGCAATCCGGAAGCAATCAGCCACTGAAAACCCTATGAGGTTGGCTATGAGTCAGACACAACTTGACGGCACCTAACAGCCTAGATCAGGTAGCCAAAATGTATTTGCAGTGTCAAAAAATTATAACAAGGCAATGTTAAAGCTGGAAAACCTTTTAGATTTTCACCCATTTAGAGCCATCATGTAAAAAGAAACTTTACAAATCAACTTGCTTCATGCTGTTGTTGTTGTTAGGTGCCGTCGAGTCAAGTCTGACTCATAGGGACCCTATGTACAGCAGATGGAAACACTTCCCAATTCTGTGCCAGGCACACGATCTTATTTATGTTTAAGCCCATTGTTGCAGACACTGTGTCAATCCATCTGCTGGAGGGGTTTCCTCTTTTGCATTGACCTGCCACTCTTCCAAACATGATGTCCTTCTCCAGGGATTGTTCTCTCCTGACTACATGTCCGAAATATGTAAGACACAGTCTGGCCATTCTTGCTTCCAATGAGCACTCTGGTTGCACTTCTTCTAGGACAGATCTGTTGGTTCTTTTGGCAGTCCATGCTACATTCAATAGACATCTCCAGCACCACAACTCAAAAGCATCAATTCTTTTTCTGTCTCCCTTGTTCAATGTCCAGCTTTCACAACCATATGATGTGACTGAAAATACCATGGCATGAGTCAGGGGCACCTTCGTCTTCAGTGTGGCATCTTTACTTTTCTATATTCTAAAGGGATCTTTTGCCACAGCTTTTCCCAGAGCAATGCGCCTTTTGATTTCTTGACTGCAAGCAAAGAAAAATCTTGGACAACCTCAAACTTTTCTCCATTTATTGTGAAGTTGCATACTAATCCTGTCATAAGGATTTTTGTTTTGTTAATGTTTGGTTGCAACCCATACAGAAGGCTATGATCTTTGATCTTCATCAGTAAATGTTTTAAATCCTCTTCACTTTCAGCAAGCAGAATTATGTCATCTGCATAATGCAGGTTGTTAATGAGCCTTCCTCCAATCTGATTTTCCCTCTCAGCTAAAGAGTAGTAGAAATAGGACAGGAACTTAGGCCCTCTGCCTCCTAACTTAGCACTTTTTCTGGATTGCTTGCTAAAGAGAAAATTCCTTTTCTCTTTATTCTTGGGCCACTTGATTCTTAGATCCCCTCCTGTATGCTGTGGAAGATACATTTCTCATCCATCTCCTAAAAGTGAGGCCTCGTTTGGTCTCCACAGGGTCCTCCTTTACACCCACATTTTAGGAGGCCCCACGGCTCTCATCAATTGAAAGAAAAAAAGAATTAAATGCAATGAACAGATACAGAAAAATCATAATTTAGCCTTTCATTTATGCATTATTTTCCAAATAATCCCCTAGTAAGAAAAATGTTAGGAATATTTGTATGTTACTTTGGGTAAATAACTGTTGCTTAAGGAAATACGGGCTGGGATTTAGCTCAGTTGGTAGAGCGCCGCTCTGCAGTCTCTGAGGTCCCAACTTCGATTCCCAGCACAGCAAAAATGGGAGAAGGACGTGGCAACCCACTCCCAAGGCAATCCTGAAACAATCAGCCACTGAAAACCCTATAAGGGTCGCTATGAGTCGGACATGACTTGTTGGCACCTAACAACAACAACAACAAGGAAATAGACTTATTGCCAAAATATACAAAAGAAGCCCCAAATCAAGAGTTTATTAGTGGAGCTTGTACATGAGGATCGGGCAGAGAATTTATTTATGTATTTATTTTTGGGTGGTTCTTGAGGGTTTGAACCCAGAGCCTTGCACGTATCTTCTGAGTGCTCCACCCACCGGCTGCACCCCCACCCTACTTTTAATTTCTTTTTTAGCCAGGGTGTTGCTACAGTGCACGGGCTGCCTCTGGCCTTGACCTCGTGTTCCTCCTGCACCTTCCTCCCCAGTGGCTAGGATTCCAGGCCTGAGGCACTGTGCCCGGCCAGGCACAGAATTTGTATCTCAAAAAAGTTGTGAGCCGGGTGCGGTGGGTGGCGCACACTTGTCATCCCAGCGGCTCGGGAGGCGGAGGCAGGAGGATCGCAAGTTGGAGACCAGAGGCAGTCTGTGTCACTTAGCGAGACCCTGTCTCAAAAAGTAAAAAACTGGGCTGAGGATGCAGCTCAGTGGTCCAGCACTTGCAGAGCATGCAGGCACGAGGCCCTGGGTTCAACCCCCGGTACCGCAAAAAAAAAAAAAAAAAAAGTTGTGGAAGTTCTCAGGACCTTTTCAAAAATTCCCATACAGTTTGCAGTATGTTCCCAACTCCTTTTGAAATTCCTTTTCTCTTTATCCTTGGGCCACTTGATTCTTAGATCCCCTCCTGTATGCTGTGGAAGATACATTTCTCATCCATCTCCTAAAAGTGAGGCCTCGTTTGGTCTCCACAGGGTCCTCCTTTACACCCACATTTTAGGAGGCCCCACGGCTCTCACAATGGGGCATAATCATCCCCTCCTCCACTCACACCCTGGCCTCCAATATGAGGATGGTGGGGGTGGGGGGTGGGGTGGGGTGGTCTCTACCCCTTCTCAGGTCCGCTGCCACTTTCATGACCCACTGTGAACTCGCTTCATCCGGTGTTGGCCTCTGTCTCCCACTTCTCTCGATTTTGAACTTCCCTGCAGCTGGGCCAGGTCTTCAGCCTCCAAGGCAAGTTCGCTTACTTCTGCTTCTTATCTTTGCACTTGAGTTTGTACTCATCGGACAAGCATAACCCCTCTTATCACTGTGGGTAAATCCAAACCTTCTCAGATTACATAGACTCCATGGAGGTTTTCCAGATCGAAGTTTAATTAAAACTGTCCTCATTAAAAATTCCAGCAACTTTTTCCCTACCAGTGGAGGCGTGTCCCCTCCTCTGTGTCTCCTCGGCTGGAAATTTCCATTTCTCTCCGTGCTTGGAGTACACAGCTAACTGATTTCCATCATGACAATGCTGACTGAAAACCACAATAACCTAAATACTTATAATCACTTACATTTCTTATATGTTCACGATTTTAATTGAATCTCACAACACCTCTATGGGGTTGATAGGGAAATGATCACATTTATGGAGAAGGAATTTGTAAGTCAGCAAAGTTAAATTACTATTATGTAGAAAGGCTAGCATTTTGTTTTGGGTAATGTTCCCCCACATGTCTGTCAGTTTGCCACACTGTGGGGGCTTGTGTGTTGCAATAAGGCTGAAAGCTATGCCACTGGTATCTCAGATACTAGCAGGGTCACCCATGGTGGACAGGTTTCAGCTGAGCTTCCAGACTAAGAGACTAGGGAGTTGGCACTGGTGAGCCACTCCTGAAACAACTAGCCATTGAAAACCCTATGAATAGCAAAGAAACACTGACAGATATAGTGCCGGAAAATGAGGCCTCCAGGTTGGAAGGCACTCAAAAGACTACGGGGGAAGAGTTGCCTCCTCCAAGTAGAGTCTACCATGATGACGGAAATGGAGTAAAGCCCCAGGGACCTCCATTTGCTGATGTGGCATGACTCAAAATGAGGAGAAACAACTGTAAACATCCATTAATAATTGGAACATGGAATGTACGTTGTATGAATCTAGGGAAATTAGAAGTTGTTAAAAGAGAAATGGAGCGCATAAACACTGACATTCTAGGCATCAGTGAGCTAAAATGGATTGACCTGGGCCATTTTGAGTCAGACAATCAAATGGTCTACTATGCTGGGAATGACAAACTAAGCAGAAATGGAGTTGCATTCATCATCAAAAAAGACACCTCAAGATCTGTCCTGAAATACAATGTTGTCAGTGATAGAATAATGTTCATACATCTACAAGGAAGGCCAGTTAATATGACTACTATTCAAATTTATGCACCCACCACTAAGGCACAAATGAAGAAAAGGAAGATTTCTACCACCTTCTGCAATCTGAAATAGATCAAACATACAATCAGGATGTACTGATTATTACTGGTGACTGGAATGCATAGGTTGGAAACAAAAAAGAAGGCTTAGTACTTGGAAAATATGGCTTTGGTGACAGAAACAAAGCTGGATATCGCATGATAGGATTTTGTCAGACCAATGACCTTGTCATTGCAAATACATTGTTTCACCAACATAAACAGCAACTATACACATGGACTTCACCAGATGGAACATACAGGAACCAAATTGACGACATATGTGGAAAGAGACAATGGAAAAGCTCTCTATCAAATGTCAGAACAAGACCAGGTGCTGATTGTGCTGATCAGACCATCAACTTCTCCTATGCAAGTTCAAACTGAAGCTGAAGAAAATTAGAACAAGTGTACGAGAGCCAGGTATGACCCTGAGTATATCCCACCTGAGTTCAGAAATCACCTCAAGGACAGGTTTAATGTATTAGACACAAATGATAGGAGACCAGATGAATTGTGGCATGACATAAAAGATATCCTTCAAGAAGAAAGAAAAAGGTTATTTAAATGACAAGAAAAAAGAAAGACCAAATTACATGTCAAAAGAGACGCTGGAACTTGCCCTTGAACATTGTGCAGCTAAAGTAAAAAGAAAACAGGATGAAGTTAAGAAATTAAACAGAAAATTTCAAGAGGCAGCTCAAGAAAACAAAAACAAATATTATAATAATATGCCCAAAGAGCTGGAGGCAGAAAACCAAGAGGGAAGAACACACTCTGTATTTTTCAAGCTTAAGGAAGTGAAGAAAAAAATCAAGCCTCAAGTGGCAATAGTGAAAGATTATACAGGGAAAATATTAAACGATGCAGGCAACATCAACAGAAGATGGAAGGAATACACAGAGTTGTTGTACAAAAAAGAATTGACAGATGACAAACAATTTCAAGAGGTTGCATATGAAGAGGAACCAATGGTATTGAAAGATCAAGTGGAAGCTGTCTTGTAAGGACTGGTGAAACACAAGGCACCAGGAATTGATGGGATACCAATAGAGATGTTTCAACAAACAGATGCAGCACTGGAGGTTTATGCCAACATGTTTATGCCAACAGATCTGGAAAACAGGTACCTGGCCAACTGACTGGAAAAGGTCCATATTCATACCTTTTCCCAAAAAAGGGGATCCAACTGAATGTGGAAACTATTGAACACTATCATTAATATCACACACAAGCAAAATTTTTGTAAATATCATTCAAAAGTGACTGTAGCATATAGACAAGGAATTACTGGACAATCAAGTGAGATTCAGAAGTGGGTGCGGAACCAGAGACATCACTGCTGATGTCAGGTGGATATTAGCTGAAAGCAGAGAATATCAGAAAGATGTCTATCTAGGTTTTACTGACTATACCAAGGCATTTGACTGTGTGCATCATAACAAATTATGTATAACACTTCAGAAAATGGGAATACCAGAGCACCTAGTTGTACTCATGAGGAATGTATATGTGAACCAGGAGGCAGTTGTTCAAATAGAACAAGGAAACACAACCTGGTTTAAAGTTGAGAAAGGTGTGCATCAGGGCTGTATACTTTTACCAGATCTCTTCAATTTATACGCTGAGCAAATAATCTAAGAAGCTGGACTTTATGAGGAAGAATGTGGCATCAGATTGAGGAATATTAACAACCTGCATTACGCAGATGACACAACTCTGTTTCAAGAGGACTTGAAACATTTACTGATGAAGATCAAAGAACATAGCCCTTGGTATGGATTGAGACTAAACATCAACAAAACAAAAATCCTTACTGACTGGGTTAGTATGCAACTTCAAAATAAATGGAGAAAAGATTGAAATTGTCCAAGATTTTGCTTTGCTTGGCTCTATAATCAACACCTGTGGAGGCAGCAGTGAAGAAATGAAAAGACGCATTGCTCTAGGAAAAGCTGTGGCAAAAGATCTCTTTAGAGTATTGAAAAGTAAAGATGTCACATTGAAGACGAAGGTGCCCCTGACTCATGCCATGGTATTTTCATTCACATCATATGGTTGTGAAAGCTGGACATTGAACAAGGGAGACAAGAATAGAATTGATGCTTTTGAATTATGGTGCTGGAGATGTCTATTGAATATACCATGGACTGCCAAAAGAACCAACAGATCTGTCCTAGAAGAAGTACAACCAGAGTGCTCCTTGGAAGCAAGAATGGCTAGACTGTGTCTTACATATTTAGGACATGTAGTCAGGAAGGACCAATCCTTGGAGAAAGACATCATGTTTGGGAGAGTGGCAGGTCAGCGAAAAAAAAGGAAACCCCTCCAGCAGATGGATTGACACAGTGTCTGCAACAATGGGCTTAAACATAAATAAGATCGTGTGCCTGACACAGAATATGGAAGTGTTTCCATCTGCTGTACATAGGGTCGCTGTACATAGAATTGCTATGAGTTGGACTCAACTTGATGGCACCTAACAACAACAACAACAACATGAAGCAAGTTGAAAAAAAAGGGGGAAAAAAATCAATGAGACTATGACCCATGATTGCATACGATTCTCACATATTAACAAAAATTCCTACTTTTTTCTTTTCTTCTTTAGTGCATTTTGTTCTGTAAAATATGTAAGGTGATGAATGCATAAGCAAAATTGATTTATTAGTTGCAAAATAGATATAGCAAATGACTTATTCTGTACCCCACTAACATTTATAAATAAATAAAAAAAGAAATGAGAGGCAATTTAACCTTTAACCAGTATTGTCAAATTTAGTGACAGATATCAGTTTGTGGGGTTATCCAAGACCCCCAAATAAAAAATCTTTCATTATGTAAGATGTTTGTTTTTGAGGTTTAATTATGTTGTATGAACTAAAATACAAAGCATCTTTCAAAGGTTACTAATAAAACATTTGTGTGTGCAACAGTGATTATCAAAAAGTGACAAAAATTAAGACAAAAGCTTTAATCAGTTTTTCCAGGTTTCAAAAAGTACAAAAGAGTCAAACTTTTAGCTCAGTTGGTAGAGTGCCGCTCTGCAGTCTCTGAGGTCCGGAGTTCGATTCCCAGCACCGCAAAAATGGGAGAAGGACCTGGCAATCCACTCCTGAGGCAATCCCGAAATAGTCAGCCATTGAAAACCCTATGAGGGTCGCTATGAATCGGATACCAACTCGATGGCACTGAACAACAACAACAACAACAAAACTAACACGACAACAACAACAAACAGATTTTAAAACAGTATAAAATTGAAATGTCCGTCTGTAAAGTGGGTGTGACCAGGAGCAGCTTTGCTGACAGTGCTGCTGTAGATTGGCTGTCGAATGCCCCTAAGATCTGTGTGGAAGGTTTGGCCCCAGCTGGGCCTTTGGGAGGTTGGGCCCATTGGGAAACTTGAGCTCACTGGGGTGTGCCCTTGAGCGGGATTGTGGGACCCCCGTTTCTTCCTCTCACTCCTTTGCTTCCTCTCCATAAGGTGAATGGTGGTGCTCTGCCCAGGCCCCTGCCATGATGAACCATTGAATGGCCCCAATGAATGGGGCCAACTAGTCATGGACCGACACCTCCAAAACCACAAGCCAAAATATACCTTTTCTTTCTGTAAGCTCCTCATGTCAGGTATTGGTTACAGTAATGAAAAGCTAACACAGGTGCCTTCATAAGATCCTGTAAGATGATGAACTCTATACCTAAGGCACATATTAGACTTAAAAGATATACTTTTTTATGGAAAATTTTTAATGTACACCTTAATGTGTTTCATTCTGACATGCTTTTCATTGTGACATTTCCATATATGCATTTTGATGTACATTACACAGACAAGTTCCCCCTTACCCTCTTGTGCGCTTCCTACCCCCCCCCCCCACCACCCCGTCCCACCACCTACCACCAATGACCTCTCTTCCATTTGTTTGTCTTTTTATGGTAATATTTTTCTACATTTCCTTGGGTTCCAATTATGTTTAAGATCAAAACTTTTTCTATAGTGAACTTTCTTTTTACATTGTCAGAACTATTACATGAATTTTCTAGCCCATCTATATTAATACCATTCTTTGGTATTATTGGTGTTATTATAATTATTTCCAGGACTATTAAAGTTGGGCTGTTCACCCTGAGGTCACCCCTCCCCCATTCCTCATTCCTCCTTGTTCCTCCTCTTCCCCCTCCCCTCTCACTTAAAAGAATTTTTTTTTTTTTTTTTTTTTTTTTGGTACTGGGGTTTGGACCCAGGTCCTCACACCTGCATGCTGTACAAGTGCTGGACCACTGAGCTGCACCGTCAGCCAATTTTTTACTTTTTTGAGACAGGGTCTCGCTAAGTTATGCAGACTGCCTCTGGTCTTGAACTTGCCATCCTCCTGCCTCCACCTCCCAAACCGATGGGATTACAGGCGTGCGCCACCGCGCCCGGCTTACAAGATATTCTTAAGAAACAATTCTAATCCCTCATCACAATTCCCTCTATCACCCATCAGAAAGATCACTCTTGCTCTCTGGCATGAGGAGAGAAATGAGATGCTACAAACAAACCAAGTTGTTGAAAGTGATTCTATGTCGGTTTCAACTGTGACCATTTTACCCTCTGGTGTTTTTAAACACATCCCTTTTCCACATTCCAGAACAGCTGTGGTTGTGTTTAAGTTCATAAGGATCTAGGACATCTTGCACCAGTGTGAACCCTACAACCTATGTGCTTTTGCAGGAGATAATGTCTCTGTGCGTTCGTCTTCAGAGAGGCGCCCACCCAAGTAGGCAAATAGTGAACGGCAGAGTGTATAAAAAACCCAGATTTCTGCAAAGAATCCTAGAATCTATTGGTCAGCTCCCCCCGATCTGTGAGTCTCACACAGTTTCCTGACTTCGCGTTTGAACAGCAGCGGTAAGTTTTGGTTTTCTAATAGCGAGGTGTGGAGAGTATTTGACTCTCCCCTCAAAGCTGAGCTGTTTGTCCGCCAGATGTTTCCAGTTGTGTAAATGGTGCTGAGTTTTCCACGGGGTGTGATGATGCGGAAACCCAGAGAGTATTTTGAGATGAGGCCAGACATTGTTGCCTCTTATTTACCGTGGGCCAGACTTGAACTCATGCTTCTAAAGATTCAAGAGCTGGCACCCTTTCTTCTCTTAGCGAATACAGCCTACAGGGAAGAAATCATTTTTGTGAAAGCTCACTCATTTCTGTACATAAGATCGTTACTACCTGAGCCCTTTCCCTTTTCAAAGTGGAGGGAGGGGGGATAACCTGTCAACTCTTTAAAACTCAGAAAGTGAGATTTTTTTTTTCAGACTGATGAGAATAAGCCCCAATGAGACAATATCCTAAAAACATCGTCAGTGTGAAACACACGGTTAAGAAACCTAGTGATACATCCAGCATCTACAGGGAAGATAAAAAAAAAATTTTCTTTTTGAGCCAAACGCTATCATATTTCTTCTGGGGTTTTCCTCTCTCCCGGTGTGGATAGGAGCTTGAGGTTTTATCATAAAGGGATAAAATAGCAAGAAATCATTTACTGGCTTCAGCCACGGAGCAAAGGCATTCACATCTGTTTCTGGTATTCTGTTGAAGAATCTCTCCAGTTGATACTTTGGATTGGAAGGAAATTGGTTTGTTTTCATAGGTCCTTTCTTCCAGCCTCAGATAAAACAAACCCATCCTGTGGGTCCAATGGTTTGCATTTTGGATTCTAAGTTTATGTGGCACAAAATCCCTCTATTAGATTGCTAACACATTATCCGTCTTGAAGAGAACAAAACTGGCGAGGTTTTAGCAGGATTTATGTTACATATACTCCCATGACTACCTACACATTGAGTGCGTGTGTGTGAAATTAGAATTCTTGTGGATTTCTAATGTAATTCGGTGTTATAATTTTATATTTACTTTGACTGACCTGTGCCTATAATAGTTACTATGACTTCTTGTTTGGAAGACTCTACCCTAACATTTACCCATCAAAATAAAAATAAGAATGTAATCGAATGGTTACAGGAACAAAGTCTCTTGCAATAAGGCGGGTAGCTTTTTCCTTGAAGCTTTTCCCCTTTATTCGAAGAATTTGGAGTAGTTTTCAATAACGGATGAGGAGAATACCATATATAGACACGATTCTAAGGTTGAATTTTTAGGGATAGGAAAAGACATGATCCCTCTCTTCACAGGGTAGAAAATACATTAAAAGAGGAGAGCTGCAAAAGTAAATAAAGTAAAAAGAAGATATAAATGCATAAATGCACAAAACATGCCAAATATGGCTGTTCATTCATTTTAGTCATAGGCTAAAAAGACTGGGGCCAAGTAGAAGTGAGCTATTTTTCGAAGGAGTATATGAAAAAAATAAAAGGCTGTATTTTTTAGGAAGAAGAGGGCAATGTTTTAGATGAAACATGCTTGAATGAGTATCTAATTAATCAGAGGGCTGGGATTTAACTCAGTGGGTAGAGCGCTGCGCTGCAGTCTCTGAGGCCCTGAGTTCAATTCCCAGCACTGCAAAAATGGGAGAAGGGCCTGGCAATCCACTCCCAAGGCAATTCCGAAACAGCCAGCCATTGAAAACCCTATGAGGGTCGTTATGAGCCGGATACTGACTCGACTGCACCTAACAACAACAATTAATCAGAAAGATTTTGTGATCTTTCTTTTACTTTGCATCTTCTGGCATTCTGCTGTATTCTGAATAAAGTATAAAACATATCTTACAAAATTACTCCAAAATCAAGTGAAAACTATTCAGTCTGACTTTGGTTCCCTCAATTAAATTTTTGAAAAAGAGATTCAAATTGGCTAAATAACTACTCTTTTGAAGTGACAGAAGTTTTAAGAAAAAAATCCTCACAAAGATCATTTTGGGAAATTATCATAAAAGGCTGAAAAATGTGAAATTGCTTTAGACAAACTTGTCTCTTTGTCTTTTCCCAAGGCACAGCAATATAAACAACAAGCAGATTTCCTGTATGGCCTAATGAGACATAAACACAGATAGTAAAAGAGAAATGAACCCCAGAACACATTGTTTTTTAAAAAATAAAACAACAACAAAAAAAATGCATTAAGAAACTGGAGCCATTGAGACATAGCATTTGGGATTATTAGGCTTTTCCAGTTAAGAATAACTGTTCAGGGGCTCAAAGCAGGCGCTTCCTGACTTGCTGACCTTTGTCCTGGAGTTGTTACCATCTCATTAGCGCGATGTCCGCTCAGTATGTTCTTTCCCCATATTTGCTATCTTCCTTGTATTACATACCCCGTGGGATACATTCTGTTTTCCATAGCAAAGGCCTACTTCTAAGCAAAACGACTCAACTTCACTTTTTTTTTTTTTTTTTTGTAAAAAAGAACAAAACAAACCAAAAATCTAACAAAGAAAAGCTTAAGTGAACAAAGGAGTTATATGGTGGTTGAAATCCAATAATGCTGGGTTGGAGTAAAAGCAATTGGTGTTTTAAATAAATTTTACAATTCCTCTCCCTTTCCCTGCTCCCCATCTCCAACCCACATAGGTTACTTTATTGAATATGGGCTAAAAAGTTGAACTTGGAACTTTGAAGTAATTGATTATTTTTCATCACTTGGCATTTTACAGGAAGACACGGTCAAAAACAAAAGCTGAGACTAGGAATTCATTAGATAAAAACACTGAATTCAAATATGTCCTGTGTTTGGTAAAACCCTAGAATACAAGGGCTGGAAGTAGAAAGATTAAGAGGCACACTTAAAAATGCATAGTATTTGCAGTTTAATTTAGGCTGTTGTTGTTGTTAGGTGCTGTCGACCCTCATAGGGTTTTCAATGGCTGACTGTTTCAGGATTGCCTTGGGAGTGGGTTGCCAGGCCCTACTCCCATTTTTGGGATGCTGGGATTTGAACTCGAGACCTCAGAGACTGCAGCGCAGTGCTCTACCAACTGAGCCAAATCCCAGCCCCTTTAAATTTAGGCTAAAAACCCCAATTCCACAACTCACTTGCTGTGTGGCTACAGTCTAATTATTTAACCTTGTTGTTGTTGTTAGGTGTCGTGGAATTGGTATCCGACTCATAGTGACCCTGTGTACAATAGGCAAAACACTATTGTTACTGCTTCTCTGCTATTCGCAGGGTTTTCAATGGCAGACTGTTTGTTGGGAGTGGGTTGCCAGGTCCTTCTCCCAAGCCTACAGCACCTGGTGTTCCCAGGCAGTCTCTCATCCAAGTACTAACCAGGTCCAACCCTGTTTAGCTTCTGAGATCTGGTGGGATCGGATGCCACCATGGTACAGCTGCAGGCTATTTAAGCTTACTACTTTATAATTGAATAAAAATATAAAAAGATCAGAAATTTGTGAAAAAAAATCAAGCTATCAAAGAGATTTTAGAAATAGAAAGGGCTGGGGGTGAGTGGGACGGGAGGAGGAAGCACACAAGAGGGTAAGGGGGAACTTATCTGAGCAATGTATAATGAAGCGCATATATGGAAATGTCACAATGAAATGCATGTCAGAATGAAACACATTAAGTTGTACATTAAAAAATTCCAATTAAAAAAGAAAGAAATAGAAAGGGCGCTGGGGATCCAATGTTGTTGTTATTAGGTGTTGCCAAGCCAGGTCCCACCCATAGGACCCTCATAGGGTTTTCAATGGCTGATTGTTTCAGGATTGCTTCGGGAGTGGATTGCCACATTCTTCTCCCGTGGGGAGTGAATGGACGCTCTTAAGTCTCAAGTTTTGTGCAAATCTCTGTGTCACCTTGATCCTTACACAGTGAGGCTCTAGAGAGGAATCAAACAGCAGAAAGGTCTCCATGGCTCTACCCAAGAGTTGCCACTAGGTGTGTCCCTTCAGAGAGAGGAAGGGCACCATTGTAAACCCAGGTGGTATGCTTTATCTTCTGAAGAGATCGTATCATTTAAAACATGATAAACCCATGTTAAAATAAAGCCACCCCTGGATCCCATCAATTTATTACTAGAATAATATGGACATAATGATTAATATGGGAGAAGGACCTGGCAACCCACTCCCAAAAATCAACCCATCATTGAAAACCCTATGAATACCAGAGAAGCACTGACAAAGTGTTTTGCTTGTTGTACAGAGGGTCGCTATGAGTCAGATACTGACTCGATGGCACCTAACAACAACAACAACAACGATTAATAAGCCTGCACCCTTACCACTGTGGCATCCAACCCTGTCAGATCTCAGAAGCTAAGCAGGGTCGGGCCTGGTTAGTACTTGGATGGGAGACTGCCTGGGAACACCAGGTGCTGTAGGCTTGGGAGAAGGACCTGGCAACTCACTCCCCAAAATAAATCCGCTATTGAAAACCCTATGAATATCAGGAAGCACTGACAATAGTGTTTTGCCTGTTATACATAGGGTTGCTATGAGTCAGACCCAACTTATTGGTACCTAACAACAGCAACAACAATGATTAATAAAGCAATTTCAAAGGCAGAGTCAAGGTAATTGGCAATGTTTAGACTGTTCATACTCTTGTAAATTGATTCTGCGCTTACTCATAATTTTAAATGAGGAAATTTTAAAATTTAAAAATATTTATTAAAGTTATATTCATATATTTTATAAAAAATAAAATAACAAAATTGGTGAGTATTTATAAAAAGGAACTTAAGGAAGGCTAAGGAGGAGATTATTCATCCTTTCTGTTTATTTTTCCTTAGGAGTAGTATTAATAAAATACAGTAGGTGGTAGTTCCGCCATTTTTAAAATAATAATGAGTGTTAAAGAAGATTTAAAATATTTGAATTGTTTTCACACAATGATGCACACAAGCAAGTTTGCAGTAAAGCAGGCTGATTTACATCAGTGCAGCTGAAATCACAGACGTACTGGGGACTCTGGAACTTTAGGGCACACGTGATCCTGAGCTCCAGCTGCCTCATTTACTGGTGATAGGTGTTCGGGCGAGTTGTTAACTTCTGTGAGCTTCAATATTTCTCTTTTTTCCCCAGTCACATTTTATGAGTAATATTTTACTGTACAACTTAATGGGTTTCATTATGACATTTCCATATATGCAACCGGGCTGGGATTTAGCTGAGTTGGTAGAGTGTTGTGCTGCAGTCTCTGAGGTCCTGAGTTCAATTCCCAGCACCGCAAAAATGGGAGAAGGACCTGGCAATCCACTCCGAATGCAATCCCGTAACAGTCAGCCATTGAAAACCCTATGAGTGTCGCTATGAGTCAGATACCAACTCGACGGCACCTAACAAACAAAACAAAACAATACATGCAATCATTGGACATGGCTCATGTCCACTTCCCCATTACCCTGTCATGACCCCCTTCGCCCTTGTCCTCCCACCAATGGTCCCCCTTCTACTTGCATGTCTTGTTTATGTGTGTATCTATATGCACATCTGTATATCATGTATATCTGCACACACATGTAGGTTTGTCTTAAGGGCGAAACCTTCCTTTCCTTTATCCTTCCCTTCCTTCATCCTATTGTGCTTTCTTGTTGCCTCCTCTCCTTTCCTTCTGCTCAAGATTGCTTGAGTGATTTGGGATCTTTTGTGCTTCCATATGAATTTTAGGATTGTTTTTTCTATTTCTGAAAAGAATACCATTGGAATCTTGTTGGCGATTACATTGAACTTGGAGATTGCCTTCAGTAATATAGTCATTTTCACAATATTAATTCTGCTGATCCAAGACCACCAGAGGTCTTTCCATCTTCCAGTGTCATCTTCAATCTCTTCAAAATTTTAAAGTTTTCATTTTAGACATCTTTCACCTCCTTGGTCAGATTTATTCCCAGGTATTTTGTTCTTTTTGAAATTATTGTGGATGGGACTGTTTACCTGGTTTCTTTATCCACCTGGTCATTATTGGTATACAGAAAAGATACTGATTTATGTATGTTGATTTTGTATCCCACTACTTTGCTAAAAGTGTTTACTAGCTCTAAGAGTTTTCTGGCGGAGTCTTTAGGATCTTTTAAGTATAGGATCATATCTGCAAATAGGGATAATGTGACTTCTTCCTTTCTGATTTGTATCCTCTTTATTTCATTCTTTTGCCTTGTTTCTGTGGCCAATAGTTCAATTACTATATTGAATAGCAGTGGAGAGAATGGATACTCTTGTGTCATTGCTGATCTTAAAGGAAATCCTTTAAATTTTTCCCCATTTAGTGTGATGTTGGCTGTAGGGTTTTCATATATTGCCTTTATTATGTTGAGGGATGTTCCTTCAATTCTTAGTTTTTTCAAGGCTTTTATCAAGAAATGATGTTGAACTTTGCCAAAGGCCTTTTCTGCATTTATTGCTAAGATCATGTGATTTCTGTTTCTGAGTCTATTTATATGCTGTCTTACATTTATTGTTTTGTGTATATTGAACCACCCTTGACTCCCTGGAATGAAACCAATTTTATAATAGTGCTGTTGAAGTCGATTTGCAAGTATTTTATTAAGGACTTTTTTTTTTTCATCTATGTTCATCAGGGAAATGGGTTTGTAGTTTTTCTTTTTGTTGTATCCTTGCCTGGTTTTTGTATCAGGGTAATACTGGCTTCATAGCATGAGTTTGGTAGTGTTCTTTCCATTTCTATTGTATGAAATAGTTTGAAGAGCAATGATGTTAATTCTTCTTCAGAAGTCTTATAGAATTTGGCATTGAATCCATCTGGCCCTGGGCTTTTTTTTGTTGGAAGATCCTTTATTATTGCTTCAAAGTGACTGTTCCTTAATGATCTATTGTTTATTTCCTCTTGATTTAATTGTGGTATATCATGTGTCTAGGAATTTATCCATCTAAGTCTTCCAGTTTTTTTGAATATATGTTTTAAAAGTATTCCCTAATGATTCTCTGGATTTCATTGGTATCTATTGTAATGTCCTATTTTTCATCTCTAATTGTATTAATTTAAGAGTTTCTTTTGGTTAGTTCAGTTAGTTTTGTCAATTTTGCTTATCTTTTTAAAGAACCATCCTTTGTTTTATCAATTCTTTTTCTCATTTTTTAGTCTCCATTTCATTAATTTCTGCTATGATCTTATTTCTTTCTTTCTATGGATTTTGAGTTTTACTTCTTATTTCTCTCTTTTTTTATTAGTAATTTTTAATATGCAACTTAATGGGTCTCATTATTACATTTCCATACATGCATTTCATTGTATGTTACTCCCATTAACTTCCCCCTTACCCTCTCATAACTCTCCTCCTCCATCCTCTCCTTCCCCACCAATGGTCTCCCTTCTTCTTGCTTGTCTTTGTTGTTGTTAGGTGTCTGACTTATAGTGACCCTATATACAACAGGTAAAACTCTATTATCAGTGCTTCTCTGCTATTCATAGGGTTTTCAATGGCAGATTGATTTTTGGGAGTGGGTTGCTGGTTCCTTCTCCCAAGCCTACAGTATCTGGTGTTCCCAGGCAGTCTCCCATCCAAATACTAACCAGGTCCGACCCTGCTTAGCTTCTGAGATCTGATGAGATTGGATGCCACAGTGCTATGGCTACAGGCTGCTTGTCTTTATATCAATATGTACATCCCAATTTTACCACTGTTCTTGTTTTTCTAGGACCTTGAGATGCATCATTAAGTTACTTATTTGAGCCTCCTCTGATTTTTTTTAACATGTAGACACTCATAACTATGAAGTCCCCTCTTAGAACCACCTTTGCTATATCTCAAAGGTTCTGATAGGTTAGGTTTTAATTTTTATTTGATTATAAGAATTTTTAAAATTTTCTCCCTGATTTCTTTAAGAACCCAAATGATGATTTAAGAATGTATTGTTCAATTTCCATGTATTTGTCTTATTTCTGTAATTTTTCTTGTTCTTCACTTCCAGTTTTATTCCATCATGACCTGATAAGATATGTGAAATTATGTAGATTTTTCTGTACTTGTTAAGACTTGCTTATGTCCTCAAATGTGATCTATTTTAGAGAAAGTTTCATGGGCTGCTGAGAAGAATGTGTAATAATGTACCTGTTGAATGGAATTCTGTAGATGTCTATTAAGTCCATTTGATCTATTGTAATATCTAACTATGGTGTTTCTTTGTTGATTTCTTACCTGTATGTTCTATCTATTTATGAGAGTAGGGTACTGAAGTCACCTACAATCATTATATTTGGACTTATCTGTCCTTTTATGTCTAGTGGTTTTCTTTTTTTTAAAATGAAGTTGGGTGCATGGATTTTGGTGCCTGCATATTTACAATTGTTATATATCTTCTTGATGGATTGTTACCTTTATTCATATATAGTGACTTTCTTAATCTCTTCTGACTAATTTTAACTTGAAGTCTACTTTGTCTGATATAAGAATGGCTACTCTTCCTTTTTCTTTCTTTCTTTCTTTTTTTGGCTTCCATTTGCTTGGTATATCAATTTCCATCCTCTCATTTTCAGTCTATGGGGGTCCTTGCTGGTGAGATGTATTTCTTGCAGACAAGAAATTGTTGGATCTTGTTTTTTAATTCAATCTACTAATCTATGCCTTTTAATTGGAGAGTTAAGAGCATTTATATTTGGAGTTATTATTGAGAAGGGTTTGCTGATTCTTGTCATTTTGTTGTTTTCCTAGTTGGTGCACATGCTATTTGATCTTTTCTTTCTCCCTTATTCATATCTGTTCCCCTCATGAAGTTTATTCTTTCCTGTGCTCTCATGGCAACTGTCTTTCTTCCTCCTGTGTGTGTAGGATTCCTTTACGTGTCTTCTGCAGTGCTGGCTTGGTGGTCATGTGTTGCTTTAGTGTGTGCTTGTCTTGAAAGGTCGTTATTTCTCCATTGATTTCAAATGATAACTTTGATGTATATAATAATCTTGGCCGGCAATTATTTACTTTTAGGGCTTGAAACATGTCATTCCACACTTTCCTGGATGTTAGGGTTTGTGCTAAGAGATCTGATGTTATTCTGATAGGTTTGCCTTTGAAATGAGTTGGTGTTTTTCTTTTGCAGCTTTAAATATTGCTTCTTTGTTCTGTAGTCTTGGCGCATTAATTATAATGAAGGTCTGCTCTGTAATTATATGCTGAAGCAGCTGCAGCCACCATTGCCACATGGAACTGGGCAGCACAACAGCACTAGTGGTAGCTGAGTGCTCCATACACATTGTTGTAATACTACAAATCCCATAGCTCGTAGCGTAAGGTATATACACTGCTCCTTGTTGCTCATTATATTGCTTAGCCAAGTCTGCCATGTGGCCCAAATGATTTATTGGACAGTCTTTGGACCAGTACCCCTCTTTCCTGTATGGATAGCAGCCGTTCTGGTCTTCTGTCTGGGCACAATCCTAAGCCAGAAGTTGGACAACTTCATGTGCATGCATTTTCCTTGAAACTCTGTGTTATCGTGGCCCCTGACGGCCTCTATTGCATCTTTGCCTGCTCCATGTGTGCAAAGGCATAATCTCTTACCATGTCACATTCGATGACTAAACCCCACTCCTCAGACTTGACTCGAAGCTCCCTGTTGGTGCAGGTGGGACTAAGTTGCCCACATGCAACTTTGCTGAGGTTTTGCTCTTGTTCTGGCTAGCTTACACATTGGTGTCCACCCCATGAGGCTTGTAGTGGTGCAACTTGCCTATAGTACCGCAGCTGCCATTTTGTCTTCTACGTGCACAGAGCTGTAGTTCCGAACAGTGTCATAGCTCAGCACTTTCTCATTGGCCCAAAGAGTGGGTGAGTGTCCTGCCCTGTGGCCTCCCAGGACAGGTTTCCAGTGAACAGCTTCATTATCTTTACAAAGATCAGCAAGGCTTCTTCTTTGTGGTGAGGATGCTTCTGACAAAACACTAAAATAGTGGCTGGACTTCAATATTTCTATCTAAAATGGGGATAAAGACAGCATCCTAAATTGCCTGTGCCAGGCATTCAACTTATGCAGGTTTTAAAAAATCTTTTAAAAAGCATTCATTTATTGAATATTTTATAGAGAACAAAAAATTGAGTCAATAAGTATATTAAAGATATATGTCATAGGATGTAGTTTTAAAGTAATATGGATGTCCCCAAACTAATATTCTTTAACACAACAATTTTAAATATATACAAATACTATTTTAAAGAAAAAAAGCTTCTAAAGTGATACTGAAAAGCCTCTTCTAATACACTAGATTTCTAAGACAGCTGAACACAATAAATGAATGCATATTCTTATAAATAGAGCATAGAATAATGAAGAATTTTGAACTTGACTTAGGAAAACTACACATTAAAAAAATAATGCTTTTCCTCTCTCTGTTACATCTTTTTATTACTTTTTTTTCTGTCAGGACCCAGGGTATACTTTAACCATTAAAAAGTATGAAGCATCAAATACAAAGCATAGTAAAAGTACTCTGAATACTGTCAAAGATTATAACGTGAGTCACTCAGAGAAGAACATTGTATAATGTTAAAAAAGCAGCATTACCAATCCAATCCTATCCAAAATACTTGGGAAATGTTCCAGATTATGAAATATTCATGTATTAAAACAATACACTCAGGGTATGAAATTTAATTTATGAAAATAACTGCACATAAAAATACATGTAAACTGAGCTGTTACTCTCCTTCCTGCTGACAGATACATTTACTAGGTTCATGTAACTAATGTGGACCTTCGTACGGGAGGAGGAGCTTGCTTCATGATTTCGCATATAAACCATTCTTCCACGGTGGCAGCTCACTGGAGGCGGGGTCCCTAATTATAGAGATGCTCTTCTCTTTTGGGGGTCTGCGATCCTGTAATCCTTCTGCTCTAATTAGGGTAGAGGGAGGGCCACGGGCAATACAACATTTCATGTTGTTGTTAGGTGCCTTCAAGTAGGTATCCGACTCATAGCGACCCTCATAGGGTTTTCAATGGCTGACTATTTCGGGATTGCCTTGGGAGTGGATTGCCAGGTCCTTCTCCCATTTTTGCAGTGCTGGGAATTGAACTCGGGACCTCAGAGACTGCAACGCAGCGCTCTACCAATGAGCTAAATCCCAGCCCCACCGCATTTCATACTTCTTCCAAATCTTTGACCCATAACTAATTTTCCTGTTGTAGAAAAATCCCCAGCCCTCTCATTTCTCTGGAAAATGGTAAAGATAATGACAGTGACAATAATAATAATAATAATGAGAAGGGGGAGGAGGAGAGAAATGAAAGGAGGAGGGAGGAAGAGAAAGAAAAGGAGGACAGGGAGGAGGAGGAGGAAGAAGGGATGATCAAAGGTCAGCTGGCCCATCCTCTCTGACCGACCACCCTGCAGAGGGAATCTCAAAACGTATGTGGCAAGATAATTTCCTGGGAGCCATATTTTAAAATACTCATTTCCAGGTTTCACTTCCAGATACTCTGACCCAACGTGTCTGAAGCCAAGCCTAGGAATATGCAGGTAAAACAGAAGGCCTCCCAGGGTCTAGGGGTGTGGCTCAGTTGTAGTTTGCCTAGAAGGCACAGGCTCTGGGTTTGATGCCCAGCCCTGCAATAAGTACATAAATAAACTCATAAATGAAAATCCAGGTCCCTGGGTCTGCCAACAGCCCTGGAGAAACGCTGCTGTGAGTGTTTTAGGAGGTAGAAGGCGTGCCTCAAGTCAGGTCCTGAGGGCAGCCTCTGAGCCACTGTCTGTGGATCCATCATGGCCACTGCTTACCTCATGACCACGGACCCTCTGGCTCTGTCTCTACCTGCAGGTTGCTGCTTCCAAGGAGGATGCTGTGTGGACTGTCCTCTCAAGCCCTTGCTCCCACTCTCCTGTCTTTATTCCCTTGTCACCCAGCTGACGGAGGAGGGGTCCAGACTTCAGTGAAGGACTAGGGTTGCCTAGGGGAAACCAATCATAGGATGTAGAGCAAAGCAGTATGGTTTATAAGACTGTCCCCAGAGCCCCTTTCCAGAGGAAAAGAGCGCACACCAAAGCTAACCTTCCACCTGTGTTCCCTTGGAGGCAGATCCTGGTGCCCGGTGTCTGCCTTCCTTCTTCAGACTTCCCCCAATGCCCCTGGACTTTTCTTTAAAGCATGGGCCCATCTCATGCACAGGGATTTGGGTGCCTGACAAGTCATTCCTCACTTAGTGCCTCATACTCCCAAGACATAGTATCCCCAGAAGTTCATTCTCAGCGTCTGGAATTGGAGTGCGGACTAATTGGAAGGGTGCTCTAGGGGGAACAGGGGTTTCCACCAGCAGGATGGTGTGAGGCAGCTTTGATGGTGTAGGTCCAGTCTTCATGAAGATTTTCCAGAGCAGTCAGAGGTGCACAATAATGCATTTGTCTAGTTTTCTTTTTTTTTTTTTTTTTACTTTTTGAGACAGGATCTCGCTAAGTTATGCAGACTGCCTCTGGTCTCGAACTTGCAATCCTCCTGCCTCCGCCTCCCAAGCCGCTGGGATTACAGGCGTGCGCCACTGCGCCTGGCTCCATTTGTCTAGTTTTTCAGAGCATGCATGCACACCACTGGTATCACACAAGTGCACGCACAACTTGCAAATATAAATATGTTAATTCATACAAACATGACAATCTAACCTCAAGAGCCATATTAGGAAAGAAAAAAATGTCTCTGTAAGCAACATCTGAATGGGATGATCCTTTATAATCCAAATAAAATAATCCAAATCTAAATCCAAATAGGGCTGGGATTTAGCTCAGTTGGTAGAGTGCTGCACTGCAGTCTCTGAGGTCCCGAGTTTAATTCCCAGCACCACAAAAATGGGAGAAGGACCTGGCAATCCACTCCCAAGGCAATCCCAGAACAGTCAGCCATTGAAAACCCTATGAGGTTCGCTATGAGTTGGATACCGACTCGACGGCACCTAACAACAACAACAAATCCAAATAAAATGAGATACACACACACACACACACACACACACACACACACACACGCAATTTCTTTACTCACTTATCCATTGGTGGGCATTGAAGTTGGTTCCATATCTTGGGTATTGTGAATAATGCTGCAATAAATATGGGACTGCAAATCTCTCTTTCCGTACTGATTTCTTTCTACTTTTTCTCATTTCATATCCTTTAGATAGGTAACCAGTAGTGGGATTGTTGGATCATATAATAGTTCTATTTTTATCTTTTATTTTACTTTTCCCTATTGGTGCTGAAGATTAAACCTATGGTCTTGCACACGCTAGGCAAATGTTCTATCACCGAGTTATATCCCCAGGTCTTGTAGTTCCTGCTTTTAATTTTTTGAAGAAACTTTGTAGTATTTTCCTATTTATTTATTTATTTTTAGCAATAGACGTCTTGAGGTATAATTTATAAACATTAAAAGGATACATTGTATCCTTTTTGTTGTTATTGTTAGGTGCTGTTGAGTTGAGTCTGACTCATAGCCACCCTTTCAGGGTTTTCAAAGGCTGATTGTTTGGGGATTGCTTTGGGAGTGGATTGCCATGCCATTCTCCTGGATCCTCAGAGAGTGCAGAGCAGCACTCGACCAACTGAGCTAAACCCCAGCCTCCATTATATCCTTTGTTGTTAGGTGCCATAGAGTCGGTATCCAACTCATAGCAACCCTACTTACAACAGGCGAAACACTATTGTCAGTGCTTCTCTGCTGTTCATAGGGTTTTCAATGGTGGATTGATTTTTGGGAGTGGGTTGCCAGGTCCTTCTCCCATTATATCCTTTAGGGATATGTAATTCTACTTACTTTGACAAATTCATAATATAGATTCATGTTGCATATAGATAAATCAATCTTCTCTTCCAATCTTCAATCTCTGGAAACTACTGATCAGATTTCCCTTCCTATTGTTTTATTTTCCCCAAGATATCATGAAACAAAGTAATACTTTAGATAGCCCCTTGCTCTGGGTTCTTGGATGACTTTGAGAGTTACCCAGGCAGTGGCATGTATCAATGTTTTGTTTCTGTTTGCTGCAGGACTTCACCCCATTATACAAATGGCCTATAGTTTATCCATTCCCCAGATACATTTGAATTGTTTCCACGTTTTTACTATTATAAACAAGTGACAGGTATACATTCAGGTGAAATTCTTTGGGGGAAAGTATGTTTTGTTTCATCTTAAATAAATATCATGGCATAGAATTGCTTAGTCATATGGTAACGGCATACTTAACCTTAAGGGAAATGACTAATGTTCTCTAAAGTGTCTGAACCATTCTGAATTTTTGTCAGCAGGTACACTGAATCCTCACCAACATTTAATATTTTCACGTAAAAAAAGTTACAGTTTTTACTAGATGGACAATGGAATATTACCATGATTTTATTTTTTATTTTATTACTGTAATTTTAGTTTTATTTTGCCCTGTGTGCTAATATGACATTACTATCTCTTAATTTATTATTAGTATATCTTCTGGATGAATACTATCATGATGTCTTTCTGATGAACATTTTCTTTGGTGAACATTCAAATATTTTCTTCATTTTTTAATTAGGTTGTTAGTCTTCTTGTAGTCTAGATACAAGTTCTTTATCCGATATATTCTTTCAAAAATGTTTTAATCAATTGCTTATTTTTTCGTTTTCTTAGGAGTGGCTTCCACTGAGTGGAAGTGTTCAATTTTAAAGTTCCCACTTATTTTTTATGTAGTTGTATTTGTCTTTTTGTAGTGAATTTAAGAAATATTTGCCTCATCCAAGGTCAAAAGATTTTATTCTGTGATGGCTTCTAGAAGTTTCAGTTTTAGCTCTTACATTTAGGTCTATTTGAATTAATATTTTATGGGACATTAGGTAAACATAGAGATTCATTTTTCTTTTGCATGTGAATATCCAATGATCTCCTAATGATTTTTTGAAAAAAATCTGATCTATAAACAAAAACAAAGCATCTTGGCATCTTTATCAAAATTAAACTAAAAGTTAAATTAATCATATACATATATACATGTATATGTATATATATACACACATATGTGTGTGTATGTATGTGTGTATATATATGTGTGTATATATGTATATATATATGTATATATATATGACTATCCTTCTGACAATACCATACTGTTTTGATAATGGTAGCATTACCTTTACTTTTGAATTTAGAAAGCATGAATCATATAACTTTGCTAATTTTCAAAATTGTTTTGGTTGTTCCAGTTTCTTTTTCTTTCCGTGTAACATTTAAAATCAACTTGTTAGTTTCTTAAGGGGGATAAATCCTACTGGGATTTTTATTGGGCTTGTTTTGAGTCTATAAATCAATTTGGGAGAATTAATATCTTAACCACACAAAGTCATTGGATTCACAAATATATAAAATCATTTATTGAGGTCATTTAAATTTTTCTCTGCTATGTCTTTAGCTTTCAGCACATAAATCTTGCATAAGTTTTGTTGGATTTATCTCTAAGTGGTTCATGTTTCTAGATACTATGGTAAGTGGTATATATACATATATGTATATGGTTTGTAATTTTCAATTCCAAAGATTATTGCTAGTGTATAGAGAAACAATTACTTTGGCATATTGACCTCATGACTGTGGCAGTATTAAACTCATTTATTAGTTTTAAAGCATTATGGTAGTATTCTAATGAGAATTCACATCATCTTTGAATAAAGACAGTTTTATTTCTTACTTTGCAATCTGTGTGCACTTTAGTTCTTTTTTATTCTTCTACTGACGAGGCCCTCTGGGATATGTTGGATAAACATGATGAAAGCCCATATTTCTGCCTTTTTCATGCTGTTGGGGAGGAAGTACTCTGTCTTTCACCATTAAATCAGATGTTGACAGCAGGGTTTTCATGGATGTCCTTTAGCAGATTGAGAGAGCTCACTTCTGCTCCTGCTTTCTTGAGAATTTTTTTTTAAATAAAAGATGCATATTGAATTTTATCAAATATCTTTTCAGGACCCTCCTAGATAAATATTTTTCTTTTTCAGTTTATTTAAGTGAATAATGAAATTGACTTCTGATTGTTGAGTCAAACTTGTATTCCTGGTATAAAATTCACTTGATCATGATGTATCATCCTTTTTTATGTATTTCTGGGTTTGATAATGATACAATTTCATTAAGCAAAAATATCTATCTTTGTGAGGATTACTGGACTGTAATTGTTTCTTTTAATGATTTTAGTTTTGGCATCAGGAGGATACTACCTCATCAAAGGCAATTGGAAGTATTTCTTCCTTTGTTTGCTGAAAAGTTTGTATAGCAGTGGCCTAATTTCTTCCTTAAATGTCAGATACATTCATGGGTGAAGCCACTTGAATCTGAGGTTTTCTTTGTGAGAAAGTTTTTAACTACAAATTCAATTTGTAAACTGAGTTCTTTATGATAATTGGCATTGTTCAAAGAATTGGCCCGTTTAGTCTTGGTTATCAAGTTTGTTGAAAAAGTCATCCATAAGATACTGCTTTAATGCTCTTAATCTGTAGAATCTTTAACTGTGTCCCTTCTTTTATTCCTGATATTGAATATTTCTGTTCTCTTTCCATTTTTCTTGATAAGTGTGTCTGGAGGTTTATCAATTTTATTGATTTTCAAGCATAAGCTTTTGTGTTGATTTTGTCTATTGTTTTTGTTTGTTTGCTTATTTGATTGTATTTCTTTGATCTATGCTTGTAAGAATTTTTTCAGTACTAGGTGTTGAACCTAGGGATTCATGCATGCTTTGCAAGTACTTTACCACTGAGCTGCATCTCCCCACTCATTTTTTATTTTTTATTTTGAGACAGGGTCTCTGGCCTTGAACCTGTGGTTCTCTTGCCTCAGCCTCCGGAGTCACTGGGATTACAGGCATGAGCCCCCATGCCTGGCATTGTACTCTTATATTTAGTATTTCTTTTCTTACTCTTGCTCTGGGTTAAATCTGTTTCTAGTTTCTTAAGGTAGAAGCTTAAATCATGAATTTGAGACTGCATCTATAATATAAGCAGTAATGCTATAAATTTCCCTCTAAATTCTGCTTTAGATGCACTCAATAAACTTTGATACAGTGTTTCTTACTAAATTTTGTGTATATTTTCTAATTTTCCTATTGATTTCTTGAGTTATGCATTATGAAGAAGTTGTTGTTGTTATTATTAGGTGCCATTGAGTTGGTATCTGACTCATAGTGACCCTCATTGGGTTTTCAATGGCTGTTTCGGGATTGCCTTGGGAGTGGATTGCCAGGTCCTTCTCCCATATGAAGAAGTAGGTTGTTTAATTTACACATATGGAATTTCATTGCAGACAAACAAATACAAAGCTACTTTGTATGATTTCAATCTGTTTACATTTGATGAGACTTATAGACCCCAACTACACTCTATCTTCATGGAAATTCTGTGTGTATTTGAAGTGACTGTATATGCTGCTGTTATGATTTGGAAGATTCTGTAACTATCAGATCAATTTGGTTAGTAGCATTTTTCAAATCTTTAATGTCCTTTCTCTTTTGGGGTGTGTGTGGGGGTTCCCCTTACATGTTAGATCAGCTATTTGAAAACAGTGTTGAAGTTTCCAATCATATTTGTAGGTTTATGTCTGATTCCTTTCAGTTCTAATAGTTTTTTCCATTATTTTGGAGCTCTATAACTATGTGTATACACATTTATAATTTCTGTATGTTGTTGTTGTTGTTAGTGCTGATGAGTTGGTGCCTGACTCATAGCAACCCTATGTACAACAGATGGAACAGTCTTATTAGTGCTTCTCTACTATTCATAGGCTTTTCAATGGCTGGTTGTTTTTTGGGAGTGGGTTGCTGGGTCCTTTTCCCAAGCCTATAGCATCTGGTGTTCCCATATCCTTCTGCTCCATTTTACTGAATATGACTCTAGAAAGCTTTGGGGGAAATAATGGGATCATGGGAAATAACCATTAAATAGAAACAGGGAGAAAAAGGAGAATTTCATACTGGTACCTGTTGTTGCCATAATTCGGTCCCTTTACTTTCTTTCTTCCCTTGTAAATCACTCTTCTTTCCCCCATCAGATTATGTGACCTGACTTTTTCCATCAGAGTTGCAATCCCGACTCTTCTCACGTGACCCTTATTGCTGGTGATGCTGGCGGTGAGCAGTGTTGACTTGGAGCGGGCATAGGACAGGGGGATTAGTGAAGACAGGAAAATGAGAAACAAAAAATAAAACCGTAAGCGGGCCAGGAGTGTACTCAGTGGTAGGGTCCAGGATGTGAGGCTCTGGGCTCCTCTCCTAGCACCACAAAACAAAAAACAAACCAAAGCAACAATAACAAAACAATAGGAAAAAGAAAAGCTCTTTTTTTTTCATAATTTCCTGGGGTTCATTTCAATGTGTGCACTTTTCCCATTTTCATGAGGCCCTTTCTCCCTTTCCTCTGGGTCTGCAGAGAGTATCCATCTTATATTCATAGCTGGTAGACCAGACACCCCGGGCTCCTCAGCCTATGGATGCTCCTGGATACTGGTTTATCTTACATCCTGTCAGGTGCCTGAGATGAATGCTTGCTGAATGAATGGAATAATAAAGGCTTAAAGTACTGAGATCTTAGTCCCCCTGCCTATCAGGACGGCCACACCGCAGTGCAAGCTCACTGCCCCCCAAGTCCTCTGTGGGACTTGTGATGCCATTTGTCCAGATAAATCCAATAGTTCTTGAAAGCCACGTTTTGGAGAGAGCTGCCTTACTCCGTGCCGGGGATATCCATGGTTCTGAGATGGATCATCCCGGGATTCACGCTGCTAACGCTGGTGGTGACTGCCAGGATGCCCGAGACGAAATTGTTCATCTGGCCACGTCAATTTAGCGGGAATGCTGCCCTCTTCATTTCTGTTCCACGCAGCTCTCTGACAGCTTGGCGAGAGCTGGTGCCAAAGACCCTCCTTCTCCTTCTCCCCTGCCCATCCGTGTTTCAACTACAAGTTCCTTGTTAGCTGCCCCTCAGTCTCTCTTCGCCACGTTCAGACACAATGCCCCCTTGACGGTGCCTTGCCGTTCTGTACACAGTCTAGTGCTGTGGTGTCCTCAGTGTTTCAGCTCCTCTAAGACCTCCCTCCCTCTCTCTCTCTCTTTTTATGTGACTGTATACTACTTAGTCATTTTCTTTTTTCTTTTTGGTGGTACTAGGGGTTGAACCCAGGGCTTCACGCTTGCATGCTCTACAAATGCTGGACCACTGAGCTGTACCCCCAGCCCATTTTTTGTTTACTTTTTTGAGACAGGGTCTCGCTAAGTTATGCAGACTGCCTCTGGTCTCGAACTTGCGATCCTCCTGCCTCCACCTCCCAAGCTGCTGGGATATCAGGCATGTGCCACCATGCCCAGCACTACTTAGTCATTTTAAAGTATCTTTTATATTATTATTTCTAGGATTTAGTATATGGAGGACAATGACATTGTGTTCTTCCCTTTGAAACCATAGACGCCTGCCTGCCTGCCTGCCTGCCTTTCTTTCTTTCTTGTTTTTATTTTTGAGGTACTGGAGGTTGAATACAGGGCCTCACGCTTGTATGCTCTGCAAGTGCTGGACCACTGAGCTGCACCCCCAGCCCATTTTTTTTTAACTTTTTGAGACAGGGTCTCACTAAGTTTCGCAGACTGCCTCTGGTCTCGAACTTGTGATCCTCCTGCCTCTGCCTCCCAAACTGCTGGGATTACAGGCATGTGCCATCATGCTCAGCTTGAAAGCATAGACATCTTTCAAAGGATATTTTGAAAACCATCCTTAAGTCACTCAGGTTAGCTACTTAAAGGTCATCCATAGGAGAGATGCATTAACATTTAAGACCTTTGTGTTTTGGGGCAAAAGTTTTTAGCTAACAATGCTTTTGTTCGATGAGTACTTCTAAGGTACAATTATAAATTGATTGAAGTGCAATATATCTTGAAGGAAATTAGGATAATAGAATAAATATTCTGTATATAAATTTGCCTTACTATTCCTTATGTTCACATAAATATTATATATACTATGTTAGTAAACATAAACCAATTATTTGTTTGCAAGAGATAATGCCTAAAAACATTTTATAAAATAAAAAATGCTGAATTAAAAAGATTTGGATATTAATGATGGTAACAATTTTAGCCCAATTTTCAACAAAGAATATAAAGGTTAAATTATGTTTGACAACATTCACTGGTCTACTTCAGCTAGTTAGTAGATGAGATTTTGAATGTTTCTGACACAAAGAATAAGATGCTTTAGTGATGGATGCACCAATTCCCTTGACTTGATTATCACACATTGTATATAGCATTGAAATATACAGCAACTGATAAATATGTACCATTACTATGTGTCAATTAAAAATTTAAATTAAAAAAAAAAATCCAAGGTTTGAAAATTGAAAGCCTTAATTATTGGCCTTTCTAAAAGTTTTACTTCAGGTATTCTTAGTGCCAAATTTACCTTAGCTTTAATTTTTCTTGTGTTTTCTTCTATGGCTTTTATTCAACATTCCCCTATCGTTTCACCCTTTAATTCTTTTCCTTGTGATTGTTCCACTTGCCATTATGGTGATGTCTCTATTTGGCTTCCTTTTTAGACAGCTGCTGTTGCATTACACTTATCCATTGTGATCAAGACACACTCATTGAGCAACTACTGTTAGGACCACACAACCCAGCATTGATGCTGACGGTAAGAACAGCAGTTGTTTTTATTGAGGGTTTACTATGTAATAGCTACGGCACCAAGCATCTTACGTGTAACATCTGGTTGAATTCTCACAAAGGTCCTTCCTGTTATTTGACAGGAAACTAAAGCTAAGAAGGTGAAAATGACTTGTTGAAAGTTACAGAGATTAAAGACAGAGATAGATTTGAATTGGAATCTCTTGACTGCAAAGTCCTGAGTGCTGCATATGTTTAATAATAATTCCGTGGGCTGAATGGTTTAAGTAAGGCACCATTTTCTTTTTACTTCTCAGTGATATAGTTTGAATATGAAAGGCTTGTGTTTTGAAGGCTTGGTCCCCTGCCTGTGGTGCAGTTGGGGAGTGGTGGGATCCTTAAGAGACAGGATTTCATGGGAGGAAGTCAGGTTACTAGGGGGGCCTATGAGGGGGGCACTGGGGCTGCAGTCCCTTCCTCTCTCTCTGTGCTTCCTGGACACCACAAGGGGACCAGACCTCCTCCAGCATGCCCCCCTGCTATGATGTTCTGAGCCACCACCAGCTCAAAGCAGAAGGGTCAAGCAACCGAAGGTGAAACCTCTGAAACCATGAGACAGAATGAAACATTTCTTAAGTTGATTGCCTCGTGCATTTTGTCACAGTAACAGAAAAAGTTGACAGACAGCGGTAAATTTTCTTTATCATCTAAGTTCCATTTTACTTCTGAGCTTCTATTATCATGTTAATATAATTTTCAACTGTGTTTCTTCCTGGAAAAATTTCATTCCAAAAAGCACATGTATTTTAACGGATTTCAAATGGAACCCTCGCTAATCGTCATGCTAACGACACTTCATGTTATAACCTATTCTTTACTAGCAAAACTTACTTCTCTAGGGCATAATTACACACTTATGAAAAACCTCATAAGTAACTCTTACAGGGTAAAGTTTCTTGGTTAAAATGATATTCGTGCTGATTCCAATGCAGTTTCACTTTTTTTTTTAACAACAAAACTGTGCAAAAAAAAAAAAAAAAAAAAATCAGTGAGATAGAATTACCTCTCTGTGTCCAAGAACAGGGAGCAATGAGTGAGAGAGCCATACGCGGACCTCAGGGACTTCCAGCTCCCCACACAGTTCAGAGTTGATTCTAGGGCATCATCAAGGCCGCGACCAGTCATCTGGCTCCAAGGAACACGGAGGACATGTGGATATTTCTTCTGTGAATCATATCAGAACCCAGAGATAAAAACCCATTTTGAAATTTGTTGTTGTTGTTAGGTGCCGTCGAGTGGTTATCTGACTCATAGTGGCCTTCATAGGGTTTTCAATGGCTGACTGTTTCGGGATTGCCTTGGGAGTGGATGCCAGGTCCTTCTCCCATTTTTGCGGTGCTGGGAATTGAACTCGAGACCTCAGAGACAGCAGCGCAGTGCTCTACCAAACTGAGCTAAATCCCAGCCCCATTTTCAAATATGAAACTAACTTATCCATGTCATTATTCATTCCATTTGCTCAAAAACACAAGGAGTCTACATCCTGTGTCATCATTAGTTCCAAAGAGTGGCAGAAACCATGGAGCCAACAAGTACAGTCAATATATATGTTCTCTGTGCGATTGCCTGCAGCTGTAGCCCTGTGGCATCAGGTCCCATCAGATCTCATGAAGCTAAGCAGGGTCAGTCCTGGTTAGTACTTGGATGGGAGAAAACCTGGGAAACCAGGTGCTGTAGGCTTGGGAGACGGACCCGGCAACCCACTCCCAAAAATCAATCTGCCATCGAAAACCCTATGAACAGCAGAGAAGCAGTGACAACAGTGTTTTGCCTGTTGTACACAGGGTTGCTATGAATTGGATACCAACTGGACGGCACCTAACAACAACAACAACAACAACAACTGTGCAATTACTTTCTGCGTAAGGATGCTTGGTGATGTCAGTGTTCTCAAATTTCCACAGTCCTTAATGGACCTCATATTACCTTCTGTCTCCCCTCACAGAACACTGACTTTCCTCAGGGGCAGTTCGAGGCTTCAAAGGACTGCTTTCTCATTCTACCTGGAAACGTTAGGTAAAATTGCCTGTGAAGCATACTTTATCAAACAGTGCTGGGTGAAGGGAAAGCACCGGTTGCTTATAGTTCCATTTCTGGTTCAGTGCTTATTTCATAATGGAAAACGAATGTGTTTTGAATGTGAGACAAAGGCAAAAGCTACAAACTATTTCCCTAATTAAAGAATGGTTATCACACATGTGGTGTGTTTCACTGTAAATAAACCCCGGAGACACATCACTGAGTTGTATTTATTTGTCCTTCCCTGTGGTGCACAAGTTTGTGCCAAAGAGTGAAATATATGTACGGATTTATATACATATATATATATGACCAGTGCTTGACATTGGCTTTCTATTTTTACGTGATAATCATGATCTCTTCTCATTAGCGTGCCTGCAGACTTCAAATGTACAATTAGGCTGCGTTCCACTTCATTGGAGGTTTACTACACATGGAACGGTCTTTGAAGTTAGTTGGGGTCCTCCACGCTGAAGCAAGATGAGGGTGATAAAGTGGACAGAGACTCGCGATACCCTCCACTGTAGGATGTTGTTAGATGCCATCCAGTCAGTACCCAACTTATAGCGACCCTGTGTACAACAGGCGAAACACTATTGTCAGTGCGTCTCTGCTGTTCATAGGGTTTTCGATGGCAGATTGATTTTTGGGAGTGGGTTGCCGGGTCCATCTCCCAAGCCTACAGCACCTGGTGTTCCCAGGCGGTCTCCCATCCAAGTACTAACCAGGCCTGACCCTGCTTAGCTTCTGAGATCTGACGGGATTGGATGCCACAGGGCTATGGCTGCAGGCACTGCAGGATGAGACACGTTCTACTCGCCTACCTGAGGTCCCTGTTGCAGATAACCCTGAAACACGGTATAGGGGGCGGCAGCGAAGCACTGACTGCTGCAAAGGCGCAATGACCTAAGCGTGGAAAGCAAAGGCGTGTTCTTCTTACGACTCTCATAATATGAAACATCTGACTTGGAAACAAACGCATCACAGAACTCTGATTCCCATTCAACCTACCCCCTAAGTGATATCCATTAGAACAGTAGTTTTAAACTATAAAGTATTGATGAACCAATTTTTCCAATTCTAAATATTAACTAAATATTATCACAGATTCCTTTGAGGAAATGACATGTTCCATTGAGGAGAGTTGTTGTTGTTGTTAGGTGCCATTGAGTTGTGTCCGACTCATAGTGACCCTTATAGGGTTTTCAATGGCTGATTGTTTCGGGATTGCCTCGGGAGTTGGTTTCCACATCCTTCTCCTGTTTTTGTGGTGCTAGGAATCGAACTCGGGACCTCAGAGACTGCAGAGTGGCGCTCTACCAACTGAGCTAAATCCCAGCCCCTATTGAGGAGAGTGGGCTGGGATTTAGCTCAGTTGGTAGAGCACTGCACTGCAGTCTCTGAGACCCCGAGTTCAATTCCCAGCCCGCAAAAATGGGAGAAGGACCTGGCAATCCACTCCCGAGGGAATCCCGAAACAGGCAGCCATTGAAAACCCTATGACGGTCACTATGAGTTGGATGTCGATTTCATGGCACCTAACAACAACATTGAGGAGAGCAGATTATCTAAATTTTTTTGAGACAGCGTGTCACTATGTAGCTCAGGCTAGCTGGACACTCATAATCTGCCTACCTCAGCTTCCCTAGCGCTGAGATTGCAGGTGTGCACCACCATGCCCATCTGCTTTTCTAACTCTTTTCTGATTTACTTTTTGAACAGTGGTTTGTCAGATGGACTGGTAACGCCTAGTTATAAAATAACAATTCTTTCAGCTCAGGTCATTCATTCATTAATTCTCCTACAATAATTTTTTGAGCATGTGATATGTTCTGAATAAGTGAATAAATTAAGACAAGTGATCTGAGACCTGATTTTTGTGTCTTTTCTAAGTCTAAATGATCTGTAGTTATTAAAAAGATGTATTGAGTATGTGCCAAGCACCATATTAAGCACTTTCATCCATCATCTAATCCAATCCGTATAATATCCTGAAAAGCAACCACTCCTGTCCCTATTTCACATGTATGGACATGGCTTGAGCCAGATCACCCAGCAGTGGGGTCACACTTCCTCCTGGAGTCTGTAAGTGCCAAGGTCACGTCAACTTGGGGCTCTATCGCTTCCCACACACTGAGCAAGAGGCATTCCACATGCCACGTAGCTTTAATAACAGGGGAAAAGCGATAATGCGGATTTGAGGAAGGAAAAAAGGCTCAAACCTAGTTCAGATAATTTATAAGGCATGATCACTAGATTTAGGATCAACGTGGTAAACTTGGGCTTGCCTCAATTTCTTTGCTCGCTCTTTCATCTTTCTTTTCTTCCTTCTTTCCTCTGTCTTGCCACCTCCTCCTTTTTCCTCCTCTTCCTCCTCTTCCTTCTTCTTCTTCCTCCTTTCCTCCTTATTCTTCTTCCTCCTCATCCTCCTCCTTCTTCTTCCTCTTCTTCTCCTCCTCCTTCCTCCTCCTTCTCCTTCTTCTTCTTCCTCCTCTCGTCCTTATTCTTCTTCCTCCTCCTTCCTCCTCCTCCTCCTCCTTCTTCTTCTCCTCTTCCTCCTCCTTCTTCCTCCTCCTCCTCCTCCTCCTCCTCCTCCTCCTCCTCCTCCCCATCCTCCTCCTCCTTCCCTTCTTCTTCACTACAGGGAATGCATTGCTCAACCCACCGTCCAGACGTGCCCTGGCCTCTGCCTTCCCAGGACTGGAGCTGGGCTGCTAGAGACCCAGGCTCTGGTGCTCACTGGCTAGGAACTTTGCCTTCCCTCCCTCTCCTCATCAACAGCTCTGTGCCCCAGAAGCATTGCTCTCTGTTCTCACTCTCTTTGGCCAATGCTTCCACTCCATTCTTTGCTTGACTGAAACGCCCATTCCTCACAGGTGATGCACATATTTATTTTAAATGGAGCCTTTTAGACGTGTTTTTTTTTTTTAATCCAAATTTAAGCTAGTCTTTCTAATGATGCCAGGCTATAGCAGCTGCCTTCATCTACTTGACCATGATGGCTGCTTTGGACTCATCCCCAGTTTTCAGCAGTTACAGGTTTTTGGTATCTAACACCAAAAGTGGGCAAATCTCTTTCTCACTGTTAGGAAAAATGATGATGTCTCCTCTTCCTCAGTGCAGTCATTTCTTTGGAGTTCTTCCCATGATAAGGCTCGCTGCCATCTTGCAGATGTCAACTGCAAAGATCGTGTTGGTTCGTGGTGACTCCACTGGCTTAGTGTGAAGTGTGACCCTAGTTCTAGGGAGAAAAGTCAGATCGGCATGCTGCGGTTGTGTCTCTTTCC
The DNA here is from genome assembly GCA_007922755.1 of Pedetes capensis. Taxonomy (NCBI): domain Eukaryota; kingdom Metazoa; phylum Chordata; class Mammalia; order Rodentia; family Pedetidae; genus Pedetes; species Pedetes capensis. The sequence continues at coordinate 57,983 of VMDO01013273.1, forward strand.
CAGCAATGCTATGTGGTACCTCCTCCTGTGTACTGGCTCTGTCCTAAGTGACTCAGATCAGCAGGATTCTAATATAATTTCCTGTGACATAGAAACTCATTTGGCTTATAAGCCTTTCATTATTTTATTCAATGTTTTCTAGACAATGTAAGTAAGATGACTAATTTATTAAAATTTCAGAAGTGTTTTGTCAGACTAAAAATGTCTTTGTCATTTTAAAGAGAAAATTATGCATCCAATAATATAATTAGCTGTCAAAATAATATATTTTTAAATAAACTTAAAGAGCCAATGAAGCTGTGATAAACTCGTTTTTGAAAAATGCTAATTTAAAACATATACTCAAAATTCTCTGTCACTTCAAAGGATATATTGTTTTCCAAATTGGACATTTTATAGTTACTCTAACAAAAGACAGAAACACAAAGGCGTTCATTTTATCATAAATTTATTAGTACTTTCTTTTCTCAAGACAAATTGGAGGATTTTTAAATTAGCACTTTTTAACTGAAACCATTTTTGAAGATGGATTTAAAAAAAAATGCTTTCTATGTTTTTTTAAGCTAGGTTAAAAAGAAAAGGCAAAAAGTTTTTTTTTTTTTTTTTTCGGTACTGGGGGTTGAACCCAGGGCCTCACGCTTGCATGCTCTGCAAGTGCTGGACCACTGAGCTGCACCCCCAGCCCAGTTTTTACTTTGTTGAGGCCTGGTCTCGCTAAATTAGGCAGACTGCCTCTGGTCTCGAACTTGCGATCCTCCTGCCTCCACCTCCTGTGCCGCTGGGATTACAGGCGTGCGCCAACGCACCTGGCAAGGCAAAAAGTTTTATTCTGGGGTTGCTCTGTTCCAATTAGGCAAGACAGGGGTGAGTGCAGAGAAGATGGATATGAAGAAGAGCGAGGGGCTGGTGCACGCTGCGAAGACAGCACAAGCTCAGCTTGGTGCATCTGTCTTGCTACTAACAGATCAGAAGTGAGCCTCTGGTGTATTAATCACAAAGCCAAGTAAGCATTGGTGTAGTCTGGTCCATGCTTTCTGAACACCACTTGAGACCTTGCCAGAGACACAGATTTTCAGTCCCCATCCCAGACCAATGACTCAGAAATTCCAGATGTAGGGCTGGCAACCCGCGCTGCGACAAATCCTCCAGGGGCTTCTGAGAACCATCACTCCAGGATGAAGCTTCCATAGCTGGGGAGGTCGAGACAGGAGGATCAGGCAGGGGGATCATGAGTTGGAGGGCAGAGGCATCTTGTGCAACTTAGAAAGACCCTGTCCCCAAATCCCCAAATAAAACATAAGAGAGTGGGGCTCAGTGGGGAAGCCTTTGGCTAGCATGAATGAGGCTTAGACAGCCAAAAAATAATAATAATAATAAATAAATAAAAATAAAAAAAAGAAAGAAAGAAAAGAAAAAGAAAACCAAGAAAAAAGAAAAGAAAAAAGAAAACCAAGAAAAAAGAAAAGAAAAAAGAAAAATAAGAAAAAGAAAAGAAAAGAAAAAAGAAAAACAAGAAAAAAAAAAGAAAAAAAAAAAAAAAAAAAAAAAAAAAAAAAAAAAAAAAAAAAAAAAAAAAAAAAAAAAAAAAAAAAAAAAAAAAAAAAAAAAAAAAAAAAAAAAAAAAAAAAAAAAAAAAAAAAAAAAAAAAAAAAAAAAAAAAAAAAAAAAAAAAAAAAAAAAAAAAAAAAAAAA
>VMDO01013274.1:0-50000 GCA_007922755.1 Pedetes capensis
GATACATAAAAATATAAAAATATAAATTCCTAGGCAGGAATATAGATTGATTCCAGGAAAAATGGACAAATTCTAGAAACAGAAAGTTGCCAGGAACTCAAAGACTGCTCTTTCTCCTCTCTCTCCATTTTCCCCATCCCACCTTGCTCATGGTAATCACCATTCTATTCCCTCCCTCCATTCCTTTCTTTCTTCCTCCCTCCCTACCTCTTTTTCTTTCCTTTTCCTCCTCTTTCTTTCTTTCTTTCTTTCTTCTTTCTTTCTTGATTTCATATATAAGATCTTGCATTCTTTCACACACAATGGAACAGTATTCAACTTGAAAAAGGAGATCTTGCCATTTGCTACAATATGGATGAAGCACTGAAATCAATTTGAAGACTTGCTTGTGAGGACTCCATGGGACTCTTGGACAAATAGATGTGCTCCTGGGGCTGTTATTTTTAAAGTTCTCTTGATCCACTCTCAGGTAAGTTAATCAAGAGCAATGACTTTCTGGGCCCAGTGGCACACACCTTTAAATCCCAGAGACTCCGAAGGCTGAGGTGGCAGGATTGTGAGTTTAAGACCAGAGACAGCATGCACAATTAAGGGAGACCCTGTGTCAAAATAAAAAATTTTAAAAATGGGCTGAGGGTGCAGCTTAGTGGTAGAGCACATGCTAAGTCTGTGTGAGGTCCTGGGCTCAACTCCCAAGAACTGCAAAAATATTTAATTTTTGGATTTGAAAGCAAATAGATATTTGAATAATATAATTAGACCTAATGTTTTAAGGATATTTCATTTGGCAAAATTTAATTTGTTTATCCACTGGCTTCTCTTTTTGGTTTTTGCCAAACAGTACAAAGTATTATTTTTGATTGTGTATTTGGTAGTGTTTTGTGCCAGGTTATCTCATGTCTATTGGGTGTCATGAATACTCCTCAGGAAGATGAGCCCCTAAAAACATTCAGTCCAGTCTTGAGAATGAAGATTGCAATTCTGTTAGACTGCTAACCAACTTATGTGGAGACAATTAATTGGTCAATCTTTGCCTTGGGACATCATCAGAATCTCCCTAAGGATGTTTCATATCTTAGAAAATTATGAAAAGAAAAAGCCACTTTACTAAGCCCATATTCTAGGGTCCATAGCAGTGGAATCTTGACTGTATGGTCCTTCTTCACTTCCACATAGCTGAAAAACCAGTACAGCATTCAAAAGTCTCACTCACTTAGTAGGAAGTTGAAGTCCTTTTATAATCAATGAAATTATTGTTATGGTTGGGTCAGTGTATCATTTTACTATTTGTTTTCTGTTTGTTCTTTGTTCTTTTTCTGTCCCCTTTTGGGATATTTCCTTTCTATTTATCCCACTTTGAGTTCATTGGATTCATTCAAAAAGGAGTCCTTATTCTTTGTTGTTGTTGTTAGGTGCTATTGAGTTGGGTCTAACTCGTAGTGACCCTCACAGGGTTTTCAATGACTTATTAGGGTTTTTAATATCTGGTTGTTTTGAGATTGCTTTGGGAGTAGATTGCCATGTCCTTCCCCCGTTTTTGTAGCTCCGGTATCGAACCCAGGCCCTCAGAGAGTACAGAGCAGCACTCTACCAACTGAGCTAAACCTCAACTAAAGGTTGGGAAAACAACTTTGATTCTAAACACCAAATATAAATAACAGATAGCTCTTGTTTCTGCTGCAGTTACTTGTGAAAGGGGAAAGGAAAAAAAAGGATATTTCATATAGAGACCCACCCATCTTCCCACTCTTGGACAGCTGGTTTCACGGCTCAGTGTTGCTGAGCAATAAGAGGAACTTTGGAAGCAGAAAGCAGCTCAGCCAGTTGGAAAACAGCCTCAGAATGTACACTGATAACCTGTCAGAGTTACAGAGCCACCTCCCCGAACAAGGGACCCAGAGGGAGGGGCTTGATCTCACACTCTGCTGTCCAAAGTTGGCACAGCTGGGCACGTGTGTTCTATTAAGAATATTGGCTCAGCAGGTTCTGGGAAAACAGATCAAAGCTCACCTTCAAAACCAACATACTTGGAGGGCTTATTTCATCTTCCAGAACAGTCTTCTGCCTCTTGTCTTTTCCTAGAGACCTCTGTAGAGACTGACTGAGGAGAGAGCTTTGCAGGTGAGAACAAAGAAGAATTATGCTCTGGGAACTCTCATACATTTTGCCTCCCTGCTGAGGTAGAATGAATCAAAATATTCTTACTGGATGTGGATAAGAATTTCTGAGCTCGTTTCTGCTGAGAATTATGCTATGGGTAAAGGAAGTTATTCCATTTAGGAAAATCTATGCCTGGCAACTATTAGATACAGGGCAGTATGCTGAATCCGTAAGGCATTCTTGACTGGATGAAGCCAGGTTTTATTCTCAATTGATAAATAAATATAAAGAGATTTGGGAGTTTGCCGCTAGGAGGTGTGTGACAGAAAATGTAATAGCCCCTGGAAAGAAGAATGCTAGGTCAGGTGACAAGATGTACACAGTCTATGCAAATATTATCTTACATAACCCTCTGGTAACAGTCTAGGGTAGTCAAGTTTTTCCTTGCATAACCGATGTCTGTGGAAATTAAATGCCTTTTTTATAAGTCACAATGTGACCAGGTAGACTCTGAAATGGGACTAAAATACAAAGGAGAAGAATTGTGAATTTAAACCATAAAAAAGAAATTTGATTTAAAAACTTCATCTACAATGCCACTATATTTTTGGTGTTTTCCTTCTAAATTTTATCTGTATACATGGTATCTATTAATGTGCACAAAAGACAACTGTCTATACTTTGCATGATTTTTCATAGAGAATTTTTCTTCATTGACATTTTTTCCTTTGGATAAATTCCAAGCACTGGAATGGCTTTGTCAGGGGTCTCAAAGTGCCTTTTGCAGGACTTTTCTCATATGCTGGCTCCTTTGGGTTTCCTTAGTTTTTAGTCAACTATACTATTGAACAACACACATATTCGTGTATCAGGGTGTGTGTACATATGCAGAGTATACCTTTGCAGAAGGTTAAGAAGAGTGTAATACTGCATCGTCAGTATCCTGGCATTGAATTCTATTTTGCTCTTTGTTTTTGTATAATCTTCTGAAATGCTTCTAGCTAAAATGTCAAACTGTCCTTCTTAAATGTTATACTTCTGCTGTCATAAGACTTCCTGAGACTTGGAATTGGTGCTTTTATTCTGGTTTGGGGACATTTTCAATGCAGCATCTGGTAAAAATTTCCATCCTCGTCTATAGTTGATTTTCGATAGGTACTTTGACTTTGTCCATCTGAGCTGCTACACACAAGCACTATAAATAGAGTGGCTCATAAACAACAGGAATTCACTTCTGACAGTTATACAGGCTGGGAAGTCCAAGATCAGAGAGCCAGCAGAGTCGTTGTCTGGATAGGACCTGTTTTCTAATTTATAGGCTGTGTCTTGGTGTGTCCCCTCAAAGGAATATTCTCACAACGTAATCTCAGAGGTCCTTGTTTTAGTACTGTCACCTTAGGAGGTAGGATTTCAAACATACAGATTGAGGAAGGGCACAAATGTTCATGTGGAATGAATGAATGGATCCCTGCACTCGATCAGTCAAATGACTAAATGGTTATGTTAATACAAATATTTTATATGTTCAGTCATGAAACACACTTATACTGAGTCCTGAAGATGTGTTGGACAGTGTGATAAACATTGGGAATGAAAGGATGAATAATTTGAGGCTCTGTCCAGAGGAATTCACAAGCTAGAAGGCAAGCTATTATCTATTGTTACAAGTTTCATGACTGAAATAAGTACATACTCCTAGGGGAGTGCAGAAAAGAGAATGACTTATTCTACTTGGATTGAGGGACTACAGAAGGTACAGAAGGAGTCAACCAGGGAAACACTGGCTTTTGATTAGGATTTTGGAAAAGGAGTAAAAACAGGGTTTTGAAGGTAATGTAGAAGTTGGGGATAAATAAAATGAAGAAAAGTCAGAGGTGCTAGAGCAAGTATTGTGTTAAGGACATGTTCAATGGTCTTGTGTGGAAGAGAGACACCTCGGATGAAATTAATAGACTCAACTTTAGTAGTTTTAAAAAAAATTCACAAGGGGCTGGAGATACAGCTCAGAAGAGAACACTTGCCTAACATGCACAGGGCCCTGGGTTCTATCCCCAGCACTGACAAAAAAAATATATCATTTGCAAGAGCTAAGAGTATCTTAGTGAGCTCAGCCACTGCCTTCAGCAGCTAGTCAGGATGCAACCTCTGCCTCATGTATTTCCGTTTTGACTCTCTTCCCCTTAAATCATGTAGGAACTCAGGGATTAGTGAAAGGCCTGTTGTTGACCCCAAATAACTAATGGGAAAACCTGAGAAAAGGTAAACACACATGGAAAACCATTGACCCAAGCATTTCCCAATATGTTAAAACAACAAGATCAAAAGGTAAAGTGAGATCCTTGTAATTGGAGGCATTAGAAACAAATTAATGCCAGCTCTATTTGTGCAAGTATTGATCCCTTTAATTATCTCAAAATACTGCCCCCCAAAGAGGCAAAGTAAAGAGGGGAAGAGGATGAAAACAGTGCTCAAAGAACGGGGAAATCAGAGTGGATAGAGATGGAGCCAGCTGGAGTTAGCTCCCTGACATTGATAAACTCAGTTCATGGTCACCAAAATTAGACCAGAGGTCATTTAGGCAAGCAGGAAAGTAGGAGGTACTAGAGAGAGGTAAATGACTTTGGATAAATGTGACTTTGCTCTGACAGATAGGATTTTGCAAATCCTAGTTTTGAGTCTAACTACCATTTGAGTCTATCAAGATGACATTTTTTCATAACTCCTAAAAAAACAGCCAGTGCTTCTCATGAGCACAACTAGTCTATTTTCAAACACCCTCCTCTGTTCAAAGGTTTTTGTGTTGCCTCTTTTAAGATCCCTATAAGCCTCCACTTAGAAATAACATCTCAAGCCAACTGCAGTGGCACATGCCTGTGATCCTTGCAACTCGGGAGGCAGAGGCAGGAGGATTGCAAGTTCAAGGCCAGAGGCAGCCTGTGCAATTTAGCGAGGACTTGTCTCAAAATAAAAAGTAAAAAAAAAAATGGGCTAGGGGTGAAGCTCAGTGGTAGAGCAATTACAAAGCACCTGTGAGCACTGGGTTCAACTTCCCAGTGCAGCAAGGGAGGGAGGGTGGGTGGAAGAGTGAGAGAGAGAGAGAGAGAGAGAGAGAGAGAGAGAGAGAGAGAGAGACAGAGACAGAGACAGAGACAGAGAGAGAGGAAGAAAGAGCACATCTTCCTCTTATGAAATATTATAGAATCCAGGCAGAACACTTGACATGGTCATTTGCCACAGCCTTCTATTATTTTATTCAGCATGTTATGATCCCATTCTTTTGATAATCTCAATCTGATACAATGGATCAAAATTTGGAAATACTGCTTTATATTTCTTAGTAATATATGCTAGCCACATTAGATACTTAGGCTTAGGAATGTGACAAATGAAAAGTGATGAGAACTGGGAATGGAGTGAGCAAATATGTTCTAAATATCTCTTGGTAATAAAGAATAATGACATTTTAGATCATGTGAAAAATTTCCATATTAAAAAGGCTACTTCAAAACATCATGAAATCTCCATCACTATTTTGCACACATTTAATGATTTAATTCTTTCTGTGCAATATTTTTAGTAATGTCTATGCTTTTTTTTTTTCAGGGCTGTGGATGGAACCCAAGAGACTCATACATACTAGGAAAGCACTGTACTACTGAACTACATCCCTAACTCCTATGCAGATACTCTATTTCCCTTATTAGATTAGGAGTTCTCAGACAAGAGGAAAAATCTATTATAGTTTGTTCCAAGTTCATATTTGTGCAGAGAATTGACCGGGTAAGTGTATCAGTGAGGGTCTAAACAGAGAAGCAGAAGTGGGCAATCTGTTATAGGGATTTGGTTTTATGTAATTTTGTGTTCTTGTTAAGCAGTTTCTACAAGGCTGTTTCTTCCTGCCTAATGCTGGAGATTGAAGTGCACAGGGAAGGCACTTGGGAAGGGGAAAAGGATTTAAACTGGGAGAGAGCACAAGCCTAATCTCACAAGGACAGGCTAAAACCTTGTTGACTCTTGCTGAGTCTGACCTTTGGTCATACATGTCCTTCATGGCTCCTCCATTATGACACTGGACATACACGCTTGGCCAGGGTGACAGAGAAGCTGACATTGCATCTGGGGGACATGGAAGCACTGGTCACTCCAGCCACTGCCTGTGTCAAGAACTGAATTACAAATATGGATGCAGCTCCAATTTTGCCTCCCAATCTCCCATAAAAATCTCTTCTGTGGCCCACCCTAACTGTGAACCTATAGGGAAAGGGATTTCAGAAAATATAGCTCAGACTAACTGAGATGCCATCTTATAAAAACACAACAGCAGGTTCTCAGTCAAGATTTGTTGTATGCATGAAGGAAAGGATGGCTGGATGGAAGAATAGACAGACTGATATTCAAGTTCTCAGGCTAGTCACAAAAGTATTAATACCAAAGTATTTTTACAGGAATAAAAAACAACAACTTCAGACTTGGGTAAGGAGAAATTTTATTGAAAGGATTATTGCAAATCCAGGAAAAATGACTATTGCAAATAGGGGGACTTTTCAGACTATAAGATTCACAAACATCTAAAAGGTGGACAATAGAAATCTTGATTTTCTATAGGGAGAAGAAATAAGTTTATGGAGAGTCTTCACAGTATGGAGAATTGTTCTGCATGTGATTGCTGGTCAGGCTGAGGGTGAGTCAGAGTTCAGAGTCCTGTGAGGAAGATAATATTAACTAAAGTTTAGGCAGGTTGGCTAAAACAAACTTTGTTCTGATGGATCAGTGCAGACAAATAGTTATCTAACCACTTATAAGTGAGAAATGTCTACAACCATACTACCCTAGCATCTGATCCCATCTGATTTTGGAAGCTAAGCAGGATCAGGCCTGGTTCGTCCTTAGATGGGAGACCACCTGGGAATATTGGGTGCTATGGGTTTGGGAGAAGAACCTGGCAGCCCACTGCTGAAGCAATCACCCATTGAAAACCCTATGAAGAGCAGAGAAGCCCTGACAATAGGGCATGACACAGTGTCAGGGAGGGTTTCGGTCTGTTGTACATAGGGTCTCTATGAGTCGGACCCAACTTGATGGCACCTAACAACAACACCATATAATGGATTAGAGGAAAAGAAAGATTCTTTTTGTTTGTTTCTAATATCAAGAAAAGATATACTTTATTTAGGTAATAATTCTAGCAACAATTAAATAGGCTGACACATACTGACTAAAATTCAAGCCACGTTGCTGTACACTTGTTGTTTGGTTGTTGTTAGGTGCTGACCATTATCTCATTTACCATGCACCAGATTACAAGGATTGTTGCTGTTGTTGTTAGGTGCCATCAATTACATGGATTATCCCCCCCATTTAATCCCTTCCGGTTTGTTTCAAATCCACAACAAAAAGTTGAGCAGAAGAAAGGTCAGTCAATGGACTATTTTTGGGTGGTAGTGTGGGTTGACTGTTGATTCTGCTAAAGGCAGATGGAAATGTTAACTACCCTCATTTGCTTATTACATGCTGTGTACCTGCATCAACTTTTTGTACTGTACATTTGTACAACTAAAATAATAATGTGGCTGAGGATGTGCTCAGTGATAGAGTGCTTGCCTAGCTTGAGTGAGGCCCTGGAGTCAACCCCCTAATAATGCAAAAATAAATAAATAAGTAAAATAGTTTAAAAGATTAAAAGCAATCATAATCACTAAGGAATCACTATGTTCCATATGCAGTTCCAAGCTTCTTACATTTATTGCCTTATTTAATTGTCTCATCAACTCTAGGAAGTAAGAGTTAGACTCATTGCCACTTATAAATGAAGAAACCAAGGCAATCAAGAATCAAGTAACCTGCTCAGTATCATACAGTTTCTACATGACAGAGTCAGGTTTGACATGGATGGAAAATCAATATCAAAGGTGTTGGAGCCAGGCACGGTAGCACACGCCTGTAATCCCAGCGGCTGGGGAGGCAGAGGCAGGAGGATTGCAAGTTCGAGACCAGAGGCAGTCTGAGTAACTTGTTGTTTGGTTGTTGTTAGGTGCTGACCTAACCCTGTCTCAAAAAGTAAAAAAAATGGGCTGGAGGCAGCAGCTCAGTGGTCCAGCACTTGTAGAGCATGCAAGCGTGAGGCCCTGGGTTCAACCCCCAGAACTGCAAAAAAAAAAAAAAAAAGATTTAAAAAAAAAGGTGTTGGGGTGCAGCCAGCCAGCAGCTCAGGGTCACCTCATTGGACTGGTCTGGTCACTGGTGGTGAGGACAAAGGCTCCAGGAGGCAGGCTGAGACAGGTAAAGAACTGGAGAACTTTATTGCACTGGAAGAGGAAAACAAGGAAAAGCAGAAACACAGGATCAGGAACGCAGGAACACAGGAACTGGCAGGAATTGGAACACAGGTAGAGGAGCTCTTCTGCCTCTGGTGCTGGGCATGGAGACTATTCTCAGCTTCTGCCTCAAGGTACTAGGCCAAGAAGCTATCCTCAACTTCTGCTTCTTGCATGGGGCCCAGTAGAGGCTGTTCTTAGCTTTCTTGTAGGTCTAATGATGGTGATGGGGTGGCTCTTCTTTCTTCTCTGGTCTCTACCTCTGATGGTTAGATAATGCAGCAAGGTGGGTGGTATGGTGGATAGATGGGGGAATGTCCAGGGGCAGCAAGCCCTCCTTATATAGTCTTTTGGGGAGCAGTTTAGAATTACCCCAACAGCCTTGACAGTCTCTGGGGCTTAGCCAATCATAGGAGCTCATGCAGGTGAGCTGAACCAATCAGGGATGATATGCTAATTTTTGGGTGAACAGGATGTCACTTTCTGACCACTTGGGGGATGTTCCTTAGTAGCCAATCAGGGGGCAGGGTTGGATCAGGAGTGACCAATCGGGCACCAGGGGATTGAAGATGCTGCCATACCTCCAGTGCCATCTTGGCTCACTTGATTCCCAGAGAGACCCGGATTTAGGACAAGGGTTATCTCACCTGGAGGATAGATGTTAGTTCTCCAGATGAGCTAGATAGGCTCCTATGATGGTGGTCTAATCTAGGATCCCAACCAAAGGATGCTCATGCATATTTATGAATAAATTTGTTAATCTCAGTGCACCCTTTATTGTTGAAATTCTGGATATTATAAAAATGAAAATAAAAATTTGAGAATTTAAAAAAATATTTAAAAAATGATGTTAAAGACAATTTCAGAAAAAGATACCTATACTTTTCACCAGTCCTAGTCTTCTTTGGAGGTAATGAGAAAATCATTGAACAGGGGACCAATGAAACAGAAGGAATGGACTTCAGGCCATTAACTTTGTTATTATTGTTAGGTGCCATTGAGTTGGGTCAGACTCACAGTGACCCTATGTACAACAGAATGAAACACTGCCCAATTCTGTGCCAGGCACATGGTCTTTTTTATGCTGAGGATCAGTGTTGTAGACACTGTATCAATCCATCTATTAGATGGTCTTCCTTTATTTCGTTGACCTGACAGTGTCTCAAACATGATGTCCTTCTCCAGGGATTGGTGCCTCCTTACAACATGTCCAGAAGACATAAGATGCAGTGCAGTCATCCTTGCTTCAAAGGAGCACTCTAGTTGCACTTCTTCTAGGACAGAACTGTTGGTTCTTTTGGCAGTCCACAGTATATTCAATATTTGTCTCCAGCACCATAATTCAAAAACATCAATTCACCACCTGTCTCCCATATTCAATGTCCTGTTTTCACAACCATATGATGTGACTGAAAATACCAGAGTATGAATCAGGTGCATCTTCATCTTCAATGTGGCATCCTTACTTTTCAGCACTTTTAAGACAGCTTTACCACCTGTCTCCCATATTCAATGTCCTGTTTTCACAACCATATGATGTGACTGAAAATACCAGAGTATGAATAGGGTGCATCTTCATCTTCAATGTGGCATCCTTACTTTTCGGCACTTTTAAGACAGCTTTTGCAACAGTTTTTCCCAATGCAATACATCTTTTGATTTCTTGACTGCTGCTTCCACAGATGTTGATTGTAGAACCAAGTAAAGCAAAACCTTGAACAACCTCAAGCTTTTCTCCATTTATCATGACCCAGTTGTAAGGATTTTTGTTTTGTTGTTGGTGAGTCACAATCATACCAGAGGCTGTGTTCTTTGATCTTCATCTTCTGCATAACACGGGTTGTTAACTAGTCTTCCTCCAATCCTGATGCCCTGTTCTTCTTCATAAAGTCCAGCTTCTCAGATTATTTGCTCAGCAAAGAGATTGAAGAGGTACAGTGAAAGCATACAGCCCTGGCATACAGCTTTTATGACTTTAAACCAGGCAGTGTTTCCTTGTTCTGTTTGAATGACTGCCTCCTGGTCCATGTACAGATTCATCACGAGTACAATTAGGTGCTCTGGTGCTCCTATTCTTTACAGTGTTATCCATAATTTTTTATCATCCACACAGTCAAATGCCTTTGTACAGTAAATAAAACATAGATAGACATCTTTCTGGTATTCTCTCCTTTCAGTTAATATCCATCTAACACCAGCAATGATAATGTCCCTGGTCCAGGCCCTCTTCTTAATCCAGCTCAATTTTCCAAAATTTCCCTGTATATACACTGCTGCTGTCACTTTTGAATGATTGTTAGCAAAATTTTGCTTGTGTGTGATATTAATGATATTGTTCAATAGTTTCCATATTCAGTTGGATTCCCTTTCTTGGGAATAAAGGCAATTATGTATCTCTTCCAGTCATTTGGCCAGGTAACTGTTTTCCAAATCTCTTGGCGTGAATGAGTGAGCACCTCCAGTGCTACATCTGTTCATTGAAACATTTCTTTTGGTATTCCATCAATTCCTCGAGCCTTGTGTTGTGCTAATTCCTTCAAGGCAGCTTCTACTTCATCCTCCAGTGCCATTGCTTCCTGATCATATGAAACCTCTTGAAATGGTTAATTATCTACCAATTCTTTTTGGTAGAATGACTCTGTGTATTCCTTCCATCTTCTTTGGATGTTTCCATGCATCATTTAATATTTTCCCTGTAGAATCCTTCAGTATTGCCACTTGAGGCTTGAATTTTTTTCTTCAATTCTTGAAGCTTGAGAAAAATAGCATGCTCATCCTTTTGATTTTCCATCTCCAGCATTTTGCACGTCATTATTATATTTGATTTTGTCTTCTCAAGCTGCCCTTTGAATTTTTCCCTTTAGTTCCTGAACTTTATCATGTCTTCCTCTTATTTTATATTCTTGTTGTTCAAGGGCAAGCTTCAGAGTCTCTTTTGACATGCAATTTGGTCTTTTATTTTTTCCTGTCTTTTAAATAACCTTTTGCTTTTCTCATGAATGATGTCTCTGATGTCATGACACAACTCATCTGGTTTTACATCATTAGTGTCTAATGCATGAAACCTATTCTTGAGGTCATCTCTGAACTCAGGTGGGAAATACTTAAGGTCATACCTTGGCTCTTGTACAATTGTTATAGTTTTCTTCAGTTTCAATTTAAACCTGTATATGAGCAGTTGATGGTCTGATATATAATCAGTATCTGGTCTTGTTCTGACTTTTGATGTTGAGCTTTTCTGTCATCTTTTTCCACAAATGTAGTCAATTTGTTTCCTGTGTGTTCTATTTGGTGAATTCCATGTGTATAGTTAACTGTTTATGTTGGTAAAAAAATATATTTTAATGAAAAGGTCATTTATCTGACACAAGTCTATCTTGCAATCTCCAACATCGTTTCTATCACCAAACCCATATTTTCTAACTACTGAGCCTTCTTTTTCCCAACTTTTATATTCCAGTTGGTCTGGGATTTAGCTCAGTTGGTAGAGCACTGCTCTGCAGTCTCTGAGGTCCTGAGTTCGATTCCCAGCACTGTAAAATGGGAGAAGGATGTGGTAACCCACTCCCAAGGCAATTGAGAAACAGCCATTGAAAACCCTATGAGGGTTGCTATGAGTCAGATACAACTCCATGGCTCCTAACAACAACAGCATATTCCAGTCACTATTGTCTCTTCTAGTCATTATTGTTGTTGTTGTTAGGTGCTGTCAAATCAGTATCTGACTCATAGTGACCCTACATACAATAGGCGAAGCACTATTGGCAGTGCTTCTTTGCTGTTCATAGGGTTTTCAATGGCAGATTGACTATTGGGAGTGGGTTGCTGAGTACTTCTCCCAAGCCTACAGTATCTGGTATTCCCAGGTGGTCTCCCATCCAGGTACTAACCAGGACTGACCTTGCTTAGCTTCTGAGACCTGATGGAATTGGAAGCCATAGTGCCACAGCTGCAGCCAGTCATTATTAATGCATCTTGATTCCATGTTCAATCTATTTCAGATGGCAGAAGCTAGTAAAAATCTTTCCTATTTTCATTTGTGGCCTTAGGGATGAGTGCATAAATCTGAATAATAATCATATTAACTGGGCTTACTTGTAGGCTTATGGATATTATTCTTTCAGTGAACTGCCTATGATGTCTGTATGTCTCCCAGCTCGTCTCATCCCCCAATGTTTCTCAATCCTCTGTTTAGGCTAAGGTACCTGCCAAGATGTTGCATTTGCAAAGTCCACAGATGCTGCGGATGTTGGAGAACTCCTTGAGGAAGTACCTCCCTGAGTCCTTAAAGGTGAGAGTAGAACATTCTGTATCAGTTAACATTTTTGTTGCTGTGACCAAAATATCTGAGAGAGATAACTTTAAGGAAGAAAGACTTATTTTTCTCACTGTTTCAGAGGATTTCAGTCCACAGCAGCAGGGATGGCATAGCTGAGGAGCTGGCAGCAGCACCCTTGGCAAAGGCTCTTCACCTTAAGGTGCACCAGGAGCAAAGAGAGCACCACCAGAACCAGGGGCCCGGGAGGAACCTTCACAGTCCCACCTCCAGTGACCTACATCCATCAGTTAGGTTCCACCTCTCAATATTCCACTGCCTCCCCAAACAGTGCCACGCCACCCACCGGACATTAAGCATGGAAACAAGCCTGGAAACATAGCAACCTATGTGGTATTTTCAGGAAAAAAGGCATATCAGTGACCTATGAAAGAAAAAAAAGTGGGAAGTAGAGCAGCATTCACTGAGCCTTATTAAGTGCCAGGTAGCACTTTGTAGCTTCAAATTTAGTTCACATCATCTTGATGCAAGACAGGTGTATTGTACACATGTAACTGAAGAGGAAATGAAGGCTCAGGTAAAGGACATGAGCAAGAGTGAGTGGCAATGCTATGACTTGAATCTACCATGATCTTTGCTCTGTGATGACTCAAACATGTTCCCCTCTGCCCTTTCAAGGATGATATTATAAAATGCTGGAAGTGTTTCAGAGTTGCAAAGTTGTCAAAAATGAAAACTTTATTGTTTAATTACTTTTCCTAAGTAATCATGTCTGATAAGAGGTTAACTACACAATTCTTTTTTTAAAAAAATTAATTTGTATACAAAATAATAAGTGTCATTATGGAATTATCATACAATTGCATCTTGTACTTTGCACTTGTTTTCTCTCTCTTTACCCCCCTATGTTGCTCCCCTTCCTCTTCAATCTTATCCCCTCTCTTTCCCCCCTCCACCAGTCCTCTTCCCCTTCAAAAGGAGTCCCCTTGCGTTTTCCATTATTGGGTACATACAATTATGAATGTTGTTGTTGTTGTTGTTGTTGCTAGGTGCCCTTGAGTCTGGTCCAATGCACAGCAACCCTCATAGGGTTTTTAATAGCTGATTATTTTGGGATTGTTTTGAAAGTGGGATGCCAGGTCCTTCTACCATTTTTGCAGTGCTATGGATTAAACCTAGGGCCTCAGAGAGCACAGTGACACTCTACCAACTGAGCTAAACCTCAGCCCCACTATTTTAAAGTCAAGAAAGGTGCGTGTCAGGACTGTATCCTTTTACTGTACCTCTTCAGTCTCTATGCTGAGCAAATAATCTGAGAAGCTGGAATTTATGAAGAACAGGGCATCAGGATTCGAAGAAGATTCATTAACAACCTACATTATGCAGATAACACAATTGTGCTTGCTGAAGGTAAAGGAAATTTGAAACATTTACTGATGACGATAAAAGAACACAGCCTCTGGTATGGATTGTGACTCAACATCAACAAAACAAAAATCCTTACAACTGGGTCAGTAAGCAACTTTGTGATAAATGGAGAAAAGATTGAGGTTGTCTAAGATTTTGTTTTACTTGGTTCTACAATCAACACCTGTGGAAGCAGCAGTCAAGAAATCAAAAGACAAATTGACAACATTTGTCTGCTCTTGAGGACAGACAACTACTGTATTAAAATCTGGCCACTTGTCCACCAAGGCCTTTAGCTTGAATGGGTTTCCCTGGTTCATGTGGAAAACAGTTCATGTGGAAACAGGTAGATTCAGACAAAATGACAACATCTTTAAAGTGCTGGAAAATAAAGATGTCACATTGAAGATGAAGGTGCTCCTGACTCATGCCATGGTATTTTCAGTTGCATCATATGGCTGTGAAATCTGGACACTGCATAAGGAAGACAGGAGAAGAATTGATGCTTTAAATTATAGTGCTGGAGATGAATATTGAATATTCCATGAACTGCTAAAAGAACCAACAAATCTGTCTTAGAAGTGCAACCTGAGTGCTCCTTGCAAGCAAGGATGGCCAGATGGCTTCTTACATATTTTGGATATGTTGTGAGGAGGAATCAATCTCTGGAGAAGGACATCATATTTGGGAGGGTGGCAGGTCAACAAAAAAGGAAGACCCTCAACTGGATTGACACAATGTCTATGAAAATGGGCATAAACATAAAAAAGACCATGTGCCTAGCAGAATCAGAGAGTGTTTCATTCTGTTGTACATAGGGTTGCTATGAGTTGCACCCAACTTGACAACTAACAACAACATAGAATTATGTGTATTTGTAACATTGTGGTAGAAAATGGAAAGTCATAAGAATAAATTGAACAATGTAAGACTGAATGATTAGTTATTTTTCTAGATATTTATGTATACTGTTCCATGTCTATATTTGTAGTTATATATCTCTATCTTATCTCTCTCTCCATATGTACACATATGTAATTATATATTGCGTATATGTTATTCTCATGCTATTTTGCTAGCACTGCAAAAAATGGTAGAAGGACCTGGCAGCTCACTCTCAAAACATGTTATTTTCATCCAAAAATCTATTTGCCTTTGGGAAGCCTTAAAAGCTGAACTACATTCCCTATCCATTATCCACTCTAATTTCATATAAATAAGCCCATTTTGGTAAGAAAAAAATGTTCAAACCAAGGGACTTTACTGTAATTTTCTAATGTGCCAACCCTCTCACTTTTATGAAACATTGCAGGTCTATGGAACTGTTTTCCACATGAACCAGGGAAACCCATTCAAGCTAAAGGCCTTGGTGGACAAGTGGCCAGATTTTAATACAGTAGTTGTCTGTCCTCAAGAGCAGGTAAGCTGTCTGGCATGGAACGACTATGACTATGTGTTCATATTTGTTGTGTAAGTAACATGAACCTGTAGATATGGTAGACACCAGGGAAAGAGAAATGCATCATAGTAATGGGAACAAGTCCCTCTCTTGGAGGAAAACACAAGAAAGCAGATGGATTTCAACTTGATCTGACAATGTGCAAGGGAATACAAGAATATTTATATTCCTGTTTTAAGATATTATTATCGTTTAAAGATTGTACTTTAAGATACAGAAGTGGCATTGCCAAGAGGTAATTAAAACTAGAGATTTCAAAGTGTTGAAAAAGAGATCAGAGAGCTTTCCAGATAGCTATTTCACCAAAACTGGATTTAGATGTTAAATAGTATTTGAGAGGCTGACAAGAGCAAGAGGGGGTGCATTCTAAGCAGAAGAAGCAGTACCTACAAATACGTGAAGGCAAATATGAAAAGTGTTGGGGAAACAGAAAAACCTGGTTACAATATCTATACCTGATGGTATACAAGTATTTTCAGTACTGTTGTTGTTGCTGTTAGGTGCTGTCAAGTTGGGTGGGACTCAGTGACCTTCATAGGATTTTCAATGGCTGATTGTTTTGGGATTGCTTTGAGAGTGGATTGCCAGGTCCTTCTCCCGTATTTTCAGTACTAAACATTTCAAAATCACTCAAACAAGGTAGTTAAGACACTTCAAATACAATGTTTTAAGCCCATTGAAAAATACAGGATGAAATCCATGATGTAAAAATAAATGTTAACCATAAATATTTTGATATAAATTGTTATCAAATAAAATATGAATGTGTAGTGCTTTTTATGCAAAGGTAAATAGACAATAGCTATGAGCACTTAAAAAATATAAAACTCACCATAAGGAGTAATAAAGAGTGGAATCCTGGATACTTCAATACTGTCATGATGGTATGTAAGTACAACAGGTCTCTGGTATGAAGATTAAAAGGTCAAGACAATAGAAAATAATTAAAGCTACAATAAGTTGTTAAAGAATATGCCATATAAAAAGATATTAATTGTAATATTAAAAACATAAATTATGAGGAGTAGCATAAGTCTTGAGTTATTCTAAGTGATAGAAGTCAAGTTGTTATTAGCTTAAGATAGCCTCTTAAAAGTAGGAGAAGCTTTATGTGAGTCTCATCATAACCACAAAACAAAAATCTATAGCAACTATACAAACAATAAAGTGAAAAAAATCAAGCACTAAAGGATATTACCTCATCACAAAGGTAGACAAGAAGAGAGGAAGAAAATAACAAAAGATCTAAACAAAAAACCCCTAGAAACCAAAAAGGGACAGTAATAAATTCTTATTTATCAATAGTAACCTTGAGTGAAAATGAATTAAATTACCCAGTCCAAAGACACAGAGTAGATGAAGGGACAAAAAATCAAGATCCAACTATATACTGCATATGAGAGGCTCTCTTTTTATTTAAGAACATGCATCACTGAAAATGAAAAGGTGGAAGAAAATATTCCATGCAAATGGTAACTAAAAGAGAACATGGATGGCTATGCTTAAAATAGGCTTAGAATCAAAAACTCTCACAAGAGATTATAAAAAGTTATTGTTTAGTGTTATAGGATCAATCCATCAAGATGACACTATGATTATAAAGACATATGCATCTAACATTGGAGCACCCAAATGTGTAAATATTAATGAACACGAAGAAGAGAAGAAATAATAATTCAGTAATGGTGGGGGATATCAATACCCCACTTTCTACCATGACTAGATCAACTAGGCAGAAAATGAAGAAGAAAATACTGAACTTGGATTAAACTTTAGACCAAATGGACCCAACAGACATATACAGAACTTTCCACCCAACAACTACAGAACATACATTTTTCTCTAGTGCATATGGAACATTCTCCAGAATAAGCCATTCACTAGGCCACAAGACAAGTCTTATCAAATTTAGAAATACCGAAATCATGTGTACAATCATTTTGGGCCACAATGATAGGAAACTACATGTTAATCACAGCAGGATCTGGTCAATGTGGTACATATCTATAATTCCAGCTACTAAGAAGGCTGAGATAGGAGGATTGCAGGTTTGAGGCCAGAGCCCAACCTATGCAACTTAATAAGACTCTATCTCAGAAAAGTCAAAAAATAAAAAGGGATGGTGGTCTGGTTCAGTGGAGGAGCACTTGCCTAGCATATGTGAGGCCCTGCATTCAAGCCCCAGTACTAGGAAAAAAAAAAAAAAGCTACAAACCAAAACCAACACTCCCCCAAAACACAAAACAAAGGAGGAACAACAAAGACCAGGAGGAATCCTGGAAATTAAACAACACACTCATGAATAACTTATGGTTCAAAGAAGAAGAAATCAAATGAGTATTCAGGCCAAAGTTAATGGGATGCAAAAAAAAACAGTTCTAAGAGTGAAGTTCATAGCAAAAAATGCCGACATGAAAAAAGAATGATTCCAAATAAATAGTTTAACATTACACCTCAGGGAATGAGAAAAAGAACAACAAACTAAACCCCAAGTTACCAGAAGGAAGAAAATAACAAATATTGGGAATAGAAATAAATCAAGTAGGGAATACAAATCTATGGAAAGAATCAACAAAACTAAGAATTGGTTTCATGAAAATATAAACAAAATTGGCAAACCTTTACTAGTGTAAGAAAGAGAGAAGACTTAAATAAACTCCAAAATGAAAGTGAAGACAGAACAGATATGTCAGTAATAGAAAGGATCATACAGTACTATTATGAATAATTATATGCCCCAAATTGGATAACCTAGAGAGAATGGATGAATGCATAGAAAAAAAGCTTACCAAGATTGAACCACAAAGGAATAGAAAACCTGAAGAGATGAATGGCAAATAGAGATTGAAGAAGTAATCAAAAAATCTCCCAACAAACAAAAGCTAAGGGCCAGATGGCTTTAAAGCTTAGTTTTGCCAGAGTCCAAGAAGAATTACTACTAGTAGTTTTTGAATACTTCTAAATACATTTTATGTGGCCACCATTGTCTTGATACCTAAGCCAGAGAAAGACATCACAAAAACTATAGGCCATTTTCTCTGGTTAGCACTCATGTACCAATCTTCAATAAAATATTAGCAAATTAGCCAGCTGTGGTGGTGCATACCTGTCATCCCAGAGACTCGGGAGGCAGAGGCAGAAGGATCACAAGTTCAAGGCCATAGGTAGCCCGCATAACTTAATGAGGTCTTGACTCAAAATAAAAAAAATAAAATTTGGCTGAGGGTGCAGCCCAGGGGTAGGGCACTTGCAAAGTATGTGTGATGCCCTGGGTTAAACCCTCAAGTACTATAAAAAACAAATAAAACAAATAAAGTATTGTCAAACTGAATTCAATGGCACCTCAAAAAGATTACATACTTTGAGCAAATGAGATTTATCCCCGGCGTACAAGGCTGGTTTAACATATGCAAATAAATCAATGTGATGCATCATAACTGAAGGAAAGATAAACAGCACATGACCATTTCAATTGACCAGAAAAAAAGATTTGACAAAGTCCAGCATCCTTTCTTGACAAAAATAGAGCTACTGTTTGACTGAGCCATTCCTCTTCTTGGTCATACATTCAAAAGAAATGAAATCATAGCCTTGTAAATATATCTTCACTTCCACATTTATTGCACCATCATTCATAATAGCTAAGGTATGGAAATAAGAGCCCATGGACAGATGAATGGATCTATCTATTTATCTATCTATCTATCTACCTATCTATTTCATTAGTCATTATGTAGTAATACTTTGGTACTCGACTCCTTGAAACTCGCTGAATTTGGTACAAAATGAATTTTGACACAAAAATTTTGTCTTAATACTCTTTTGGTATTTGATAAGCAAGCTAGAATTTGTCTGTCAGTTCTCTCATGACTCACTACCTTTTCTAACCAAAAAAGAGGTTATCCTGTAGCTCCTGCTCTGTACACGTCTTCGTGGTCTTAGCTTCTATGGTTATTTTGTGTATTTTTTAACTTTCTTCCTCATCACAAGGCCTGAGAAAACTAGCTGTGCTGCACTGCTTTAACCTTATTGATAAGGCCTGGAACAAAGTCTCTTGCAGCAAGTCTCCAGCCCCCAGGCTGCAAACCAGTGCAGATATGAGCAGGAGGCAAACAAGCAAAGCTTCATCTGTATCTATACAATAAGTTTTATGGGCTTGAATCATCCCCAAAACACCCTCCTCGCAGGCTCATGGAAATATTTTCTGTCATGAAACTAGCCCCTCGTGCCAAAAAGATCATGCAGTCAGCATAGAAGAATTTGTGGCCAGAGACTGTGACTCAGAGAGTGCTCAACGAGTTTGAGGGTGACTCTAAGCCAGCAGATACAGAGCAGAGGGTCAGTTGTGCAGGTTATTGTATCTTTGGGTCAATCCATGGGTCTAGAGTTTGATGCTGCTGGTGTTGAGGAGTTACTGGTGGAAGATCTGGAAGAACTTGGCACTGAGATACAGCAGGAGCTACAGAAGGAGCAACAATAAGAGGTAGCCAAAGAGATTTCTTCAGGTGAGGTGGAGATAAGGAGGGTGTCCCCAGATCCTTGATAAAAGAAATGTGTGCAAAATGGGCAGGAGTTCAAACTTGAGAGTACCATCTGGACGGAGCTCTGACAAGCAGAAATGCGAATTTTTTCAATGACTAAATGATTTCACACTTTTGAGGAATTCTGAAAAGAAGAAAGAAGCAGCTTTATTGGCCAAGTTTTTAGCAAAGGTGACTAAGGGTGAGTCAGAGTCTAGGGTACAAGCTGAAAAAAGGCAGAAAAGAGAAGGAACTCCTGAAGTGCAAGTGCCTTATATTCTATTGGAGAGGACATTCCTTCCAAGCTGCATTCCATGGAACCTGTCCTCACTCTCCTCCAGCCATCCCATCAGGCCATGGACGCTTCTCAGTACAAATAAACTGAAATTTTTATTTTTTTAATCTAAGTATTTATTAATTTTTAGATTTATTTCTTATCTTTTCACACATTACCGTAAAATGTGCCCTGTCTTTGGTTTGGGAATGTATTGAATTTATTTACGTCATTCCTTCTGAGAAAATTCTGTTTGGTACTCATCGTTGTTGGTACTCATCATGCCTTCCTAAAACCAATTAGTGATGTATACTGAGATACCACTGTATAATGAAATTACTCTTCAGCCTTAAAAAGAGAAAGAGATCCTACCATTTTCCACAACATGTATGAATGTGGAGGACATTCTGCTAAGTTTAATAAGGCAATCACAGAAAATTAGTTTTTCATAATTTCACTTACATGTGAATTTTTAAAAAATCTCTAATATGTAGACATTGGGAGAAGGGCCTGGCAATCCACTCCCAAGGCAATCCCGAAATAGTCAGCTATTAAAAACCCTATGAGGGTTGCTATGAGTTGGATACCGACTCGACAGCACCTAACAACAACAACAACAATATGTAGACATAGAGAACAAAATGCTGATTAACTATGCACTGTGGGGACAGGCAAGGAGATGTAAGTCAAAGAAATCAAAGTAGCATATACGTAGGATGAATAAGTCTAAAGGGCACCATGAAATCTTACTGTACTTTTTGCTAAATTGTTAAGTTCAGGCTATTCCTACAAAACAAAGAAAGATAATTATGTAAGATGTTGGATCTGCTATTTTGGTGCAGTACAGTAAACATTTAACTCTTGCTATATATATCTGCTTACAGCTGTACCACCCTGGCATTTGATCTCAGATCTCAGAAACTAAGCAGGGTCAGGCCTGGTTAGTACTTGGAGGGGAGACCATCTGGCAATATTGGGTGCTGTAGGCTTAGGAGAAGGACCCAGAAGCCCACTCCTGAAACAATCAGCCATGGAAAACCCTATGAATAACAGAGGAGCACTGGCAATAGTGCCAAGCATGGCACAGTGTTGGATAGTGTTTTGTTCCGTTGTACATAGGGATGCTATAGTTGGACCTGACTTGAGGGCACCTAAAAACAGCTATATATACACCTATCCCATACAATAATATATATATCATATAACATATATTATGTTAAATATATACAATAAAATTTATCTTTAAAAAGCCATCAAACAACGAGCAGTACAAAAATAAATTTAAATTAATTAAGATCTAAAAATAGAATAATATAACCTTTTTAAATGTTGTATTAAAAATGGATTGTCAGAGGAATTACTGCTGAGTTCTGAGTATGTTTCTGTGTAAAAATTTTCAGCTCTTCTACCCTAGCTGAGTATTTGTCCTCTAGTCTTTCCTTCCTCTTCAAGTAATCCTAGCTCTCATTTATTAACTTTGAAAAGTTCTTTCTGAACAAATTTTCTGTTTTGATTTGGCTAAGAATGCAAACTACTTTTTCACAGTAGTGCTCTCTGGCTTACATTTTAAAGATATCCTCTGTCTTCATTTTATATAGCTTTTTCATGTATAGATAAAAAATCTTTTTTTTTTTTTTTTTTGTGGTACTCGGGGGTTGAACCCAGAGCCTCTCGCCTGCATGCTTTGCAAGTGCTGGACCACTGAGCTGCGCCCACAGCCCACTTTTTTAAAAACTTTTTGAGACAGGGTGTCGGTAAATTATGCAGACTGTCTCTGGTCTCAAACTTGTAATCCTCCTGCCTCCGCCTCCTGAGCCGCTGGGATTACAGGTATGCGCCACCACGCCCGGCTATAGATAAAAATTCTAATACAAGCATATCTGTATCACTTTTGACATTGTTTTGTTTAAAATAAATTTATTCTGAAGTTCTTTGAAACAGGGTAAGATTTACTCTTGCAACCAAAGCTTATCTTCTTTCTCCTGTTGTTGTTGTTGTTGTTGTTGTTAGGTGCCTTATCCAACTCATAGCGACCCTCTGTACAACAGGGGAAACACTATTTTCAGTGCTTCTCTGCTGTTCATAGGGTTTTCAATGGCAGATTGATTTTTGGGAGGGGGTTGCCAGGTCCTTCTCCCAAGCCTACAGCTTCTGGTGTTCCCAGGCGGTCTCCCATCCAGGTACTAACCAGGCCTGACCCTGCTTAGCTTCCGAGATCTGACGGGATCGGAAGCCACAGGGCTACCACTGCAGGCTCTTTCTCCTGAGGATTACCAAATTATGGAAGGACATATCTTAAACTAGTGCAGATTTGATTGATTTTAAATTGTAATAGAATATACAAACACTTCATTCAGCAATTTTTAAAATATTGAATAGAGATTTTGACTTGGTTCATGATTTAATGATTTGGGAGTAGTGATAATATGTGAAGAAAGTAACTACATTTAAATTTTTACAACAACAACATAATGAACGGCTAAAAATATTGAAATATTGAAATTATTTACTATAAAAAATTTTATTTATTCCAAACAGGAGATGACAGATGACCTTGATCATTACACCAATACCTACCAAATCTATTCTAAGGACTTCAAGAGGTGTCAAGACTTCCTTGACACATCAAATATCATCAACTGGAAACAACATTTGCAGATCCAAAGTAAGGGGACGGAGATGTATGCTGGCTGCTGGGACCACCTGTGTCTACATCTGTAGGGTCACTTTCCATCTCCAGCACATTGCCCTACAACTTTTTCTTCCCTCTACCAAACTTCAGAATCTCAACCTAATGTTCATTGCTTGCTTTGGTTACCACCACCTCTTCAGTTGAGTAGATTTCAAATATTGCAGACTATAGCGTTGATATAAGGAACCATGAGGTAATTTCTCGTTAGCTGAAGATTTATGGTATATTTTGCAGACATATTCAGCACCCCTCAGGATGATTGGATGTGAGACCAGAATGTGCCCTCTGGCCTATCATCCCTGGAGTAAGAATGGTGTCTTACTTTGCCACGGAGCCCTTCTTGGGTCACCATGGATGACAACTGCTGTGGTTATGAGTGCATCCATGGGAGTTGGACTCCAGAAAGTGGCATCTTTGCTCTACCTCTTGCTTTGTGCTCTTGAGCAAATGATTTATCTGTTACTCAATTTCCTCATATATAAAAATGAAGATAGTAAAATAACCTAAAAGATAGGGTCCATGTGAGGATTAATGAGGTATTTGACCAATACCTGGGTATATGATATGTGCATAATCAAGATTAACTATTATTATTTAAATACCACTTCTCTTTTGGTTTCATAGTGATATAATCAGGATTTCCAGCATTAATTCTGTTTTGCATAAGAGAACACATGCTCAGGGAATGACTTGTCCATGGTCATACAGTTGGTGGCCACACTGGAGGCGAGATAGTCTGACTCCAAATCCTGCATACTTGCATTGAGCCACTTCTTACAGCTTCTAAATGGACAATTGCTTCTTTCCCTAATTTACTCCCTTTTAGGTTCATTGTCCAGCCTGGATGAGGTGATACAAAGTCTTGCAGCTACTAAATCTGTCAAGGTCAAGAAAACACAATGTATCCTCTATATGATGCCTAACACAGCAAAAAGACTGGTGCCATTCCTGCTGGATTCTAAGAATTTAGGTCCTGAATCTGACAAACCCAGAGCCATGTGAGTTTGATTAAAGATGCTCCATATCAGTCACATCTTTCACCAAACTATCTCCTTAACTTCTCTTCCAACATTCACTCATTCCTCCCTACACAGTCCATTTCCTGTGTGATCTTTTTGAGACATAATGTGGATTATGTCATTCATCTGCTTAGAAGCCACCAAAGTTTATCTTATCACTTTGAATGAAATCCAGACTCTTATGTTCACAATAAGGTCTACACCCATCATCTCTTGGACTTCATCTTGTCCCTCTCACTCACTCCCTCCAGCAACTCTGGCCTTCTTTCTACTACAGGATTCTCATATATCCACACATGCCTTTGGGAGATGCATTTGCTCTTTGCCTGCCTAAAATGCCCTTTCCTCTCATTTTCATATACTTTTATTTTTTTGTTATTGCTACTCACACTCTGAAATTTTATTTCCTTTGGCAGTTCTTTTCGGAGCAGCTTAGCTAAAGCCACTGAAATAATTCTTCACTACAAAATCCTAATTTTATTTTCTTTATTGCACATATCATAAACTGAAAGGGTTTATTTGTGTCTGTATCTCCGTTTGTTGTTTGAAGACTCCTCACAATATTTAAAATCCCTTAAGAGCAGGGATCCTCTCTATATTGTTCACTGATAGATTCTCAATAGCCAGAACAGTGCGGCCACATAGTGCATTCTTAATAAATATTCATTTAATAAATATACTTTTCAGAGGAGATTTTTTACAATGAACATTGTAAGAACATTTAAGTAAATTATATATTTTCCTCCATTAATTTCCAGTGTAATGCTGCATAGAATTGAAAACTGATTATTGGAATTTGGCCTGCAAATGCTCAATCTCATTAATGTGTTAATGTGTATGTTGTTGTTGTTAGGTGCTGTCAGTCGGTATCTGACTCGTAGTGACCCTACGTACAAAAGGTGAAACACTATTGTCAGTGCTTCTCTGCTATTCATAGGGCTTTCAATGGCTGATTGTTTTTTGGAAGTGGGTTGCTTGGTCCTTCTCCCAAGCCAACAGCACCTGGTGTTCCCAGGCTGTCTCCCATCAAAGTACTTAGCTTCCGAGATCTGACATGATGGGACACCACAGTAGTACGGCTGCAGGCTTTATTAATGTGTATAGGAGAACTCTACTCACGTAGTAAAACGCATTACAACCTAGAAAGGACCTTCTCATATAGAATCTCATCTGATCCTTTTGCCCTCCTTGTGGTATAGTGAGGGGAAGAGGGTTATAACTGTAGCTTGAATTTAGATCCTGCAGTCCCACATCTTGGGGTCTTTCCAGGATACCCCTTCTATCTTCTTTACATCATTGCAGGAGTCTTCACACTTTTGTGTCCCATAGTGGGAGCCATTTGCAGTTCATATTGTTGACTCTCTCTGAACTTCAGCTTTCCCATGTGTTCAACATGGTGGCCAAGGATCCTCATACATCAGCCTTCAGGGGTCTATGATTGTAAACTCTAACTTTACTGCTTGCTAGCATGTGCTTTGGGGGTATCTGTTTATTTTCTGCTTCCCTATTTTTTTCTTATCTGTAAAATGGGGATGATATCGTCTACTCTACCTTAGGTGGGGCTGGTATTTGGCTCAGTTGGTAGAACGCCGCTTTGCAATCTCTGAGGTCCTGAGTTCGATTCCCAGCACCGCACAAATGGGAGAAGGATGTGGCAACCCACTCCCAAGGCAATCCCGAAACAATCAGCCATTGAAAACGCTCTAAGGGTCGCTATGAGTCAGACACGACTCAACGGCACCTAACAACAATTACCTTAGGTGGAAGATCACGACATTGTTGGGGAGAGAAATACTTAATTTTAATGGGCTTTTTATTGTTTGTATGGCACTCTCTTGGGTATTTGTCCTGAAGTAGCCCCTATCATATTCATTTCTGTCTTTTTACAAAGCGCTATTAATATCCCCATTTTATTCAAGAAGAAATGGAGGCAGAGAGAATTAAGTTACCTGCCCAAAGCCATAGAGCTAGTATGGATCTGAGCCCACTCTGGCTGCTGAGGATTTACACACCATTATTTGTGTTCCCACTTGCTTCTGAATACAATTTAGGGGCAAATGGATATAATGTTTCACAGTACATGTGATATTTCTGGCTGTTCTCTTCCATTTTTCTCAATAGTAACCAAGAGATGTTTAAACTCTCATCACTGGATGTTACCCACGCTGCCTTGGTGGATAAATTGTGGCATTTTGGGGGCAATGAGAGGAGCCAGAGATTCATCAAGCGCTGTATCCAGACCTTCCCCAGTTCCTGTCTTCTGGGACCTGAGGGGACCCCTGTGTCCTGGTCCCTGATGGACCACACTGGAGAGATGCGAATGGGAGGCACTGTGCCTGAGTACCAGGGCCAAGGCCTCATCTCCTATGTCACTTATATCCAGGTCCAGGCTATGGAAAAACTTGGCTTCCCTGCATATAATCATACAGACAGAGCCAACAAAATCATACAGAGAATGAGTAAAAGTCTGCATCATGTCCCCATGCCCTGTGACTGGAACCAGTGGTACTGTGTGCCTCTGTGAAGCTGGCTCTGGTATGAGACAGAGTTGGGTGGGCTGTGATGTGGCTGGAGGAGTGAATGAATGGACCGAGAGAAAGAACAAATTATAGCAAGCAGCAAGGGAGCAGGCAATGCTTGGCCTCTAGGGAGGCAGTATGAATGGTCAACAGGACCCTTGTGCCCCCTGCACCCACTTCTGCTTCAGGTCCAGCATACCTGGCATGGCCAGACCTGCCTTGTTCAATTTTCTGCACTTCTAGATCTTAGTGACACCTTCTATTCAGCTGCATGCTACCCTAGTTCTTCCCGAGGAACTCCTGTCTCACACATGGATTATTGCCGGTGGTCAGATCTTATAATTTTACCAAGATGTGGTGTTACTGTGTGGATAGTATATATTTTTTGTCTTTCCTTTTTTCCTCATAACCTGTGGTAACTACTGTGTTATTCTCCACCTCTGCATATTTGGTTTTTGTTTTTTGGAGCTCACATACAAGTGAACTCATACAGTATTTTCTCTATCTGGCTTACCTCACTTAGTATAATGTCTTCCAAGTTCATCAATGTTATGGCAAATGGCAGGATCTTGTTCTTCTTTATGGATGAATAATATTCCATTGCGCACACACACACACACACACACACACACACACACACACACCCCATGCCATACTACACTATACTATAGATATATTATGCAGTTGTTCATTAGAGGACATTTATTGTTTCCCCTATCTTGGCTATTATAAATACTGCTGCAATGAATATGGGAGTGCAGATATCTCTATAAGGTAGTGATTTTTATCTCCTTTGTATATATGCCTAAAAGGGATATATTCAGATTACATAGCAGCCCTTTTTAAAAAATTTATTTAAAAATCTCCATACCATTTTCTATAATGGCTGTACCAATCTGCATTCCCATCAACAGGATATACAAGAATTCTCTTTTCTCCACATCCTTGCTAATATTTTTTATCTTTTCACTTTCATATAAAAAACAACTACATGTAAAACGACATCTCATGGTGATTTTGATTTGTATCTCCCTCGTGATTAATGACATTGAGCACATTTAATAAACCTGTTGGCCTTTTTATGTTGTTTTTGGAGAAAGGACTATTTAGCTCTTTTGCACCTTTAAAAATTGGACCTTTTATTTTTCCAATTTTTAGGTATATGAATCATTTATAAATTTTTGATATTAATTCCTCACCAGCTACATGGTTTGCAGATATTTACCCCAATCCATAGGCTGTGATTTTATGTTGATTATTGTTTCATTTGCTTTGCTGAAGCTTTTTAGTGTGATGTAGTCCCATTTGTTTGTCCATAGTGTTGCTCACACCCTCTATTTCCTTATTCATTTTCTGTCTAAAGTTTTATTCATTGCTGAAGTGGAGTTCATTTTATTAAAATTTCGTACTAATGTTTTTTATTAATTGAATGTTTTTCTTTTTCCAAAATTTGTATGTTAAAAATTTAACCCCCAATGTGATGGCTTTAGAAGGTTGGGGCTTGGGAGGTGATTAGGTCATAAAGATAGAGCCCTCATGAATGGGATTGGTGCCTTCAGAAAAATGGCCCCAGAAACTCTTTCCTTCTCTCTGACAAGAAGATGGAAGTCTATAAGCCAGGAATTGGGCCCTCATGAGACACTGCATCTGCTAGTACCTTGACACTGGACTTCTCAGTCTCCAGAATTGTGAGAAATAAATGTTTGTTGCTTACATGGCTCAGTTTATTTAATTTTATTATAGCAACCTAAATGAACTAAGACAATGGTGTATCACTCCAACCTTACCAACAACGCATCTTGTGTAAGCAATATATAAAAGAAGTCAATGCTTTTGTGCTGAAAGAAGAGATACAAACATTCCTGGGATGTCACTGAGACTGTTCATCACATCAAAACCCAAAGATGATACACTTTGAGCTCCTTTAAGACTGATTACTCTCATGGGAAGCGTCTATCTTCTTTGAACTTATGGGAATCTGGCTCTTCTGTGTTAATCAAAGATGAAGATTATTAGTCATATGAGCATTTCAGACCATTTCAAGTATCTGAAGGTCCAGTGTCCTTATGGGCTATTTCTCCATATAAAGAATCTGAGGTTACAGATTATATCTGGTGGAATGTATCTGTGATGAGTGATCCTACCCAGGAGCAGCAGACTTGTAGGATGGTCACACCATTTTTATCCTTCAGTTTAATTGACAAAATGTCCCAAGTCACAGCCTGTCCCTCATCTCTATGAACAACCAATTTAAACTACATAATCCATCTAGTTGTGAATAATGGAATATTCTTAAATTTTTTATTTTTGCTAACCACTGCTAACCCTTCATGACATGTCTAGATTACACCAAAAGTAAGGTGAAAGAGTGCATGTGTAAGTTAAAAAAGAAATTTAAAAAGTAGGAAGAGTGTTCCTCCCAACCTAATGATGACATAAGGCTGAAGAAACTTCAAAATGATAAATTTTCTTGAGCGCATTAGGGATCTGAGGGTAGAGTTCAAAGAAGTAGGCTGAATTCCAAGCAAGGGAAGGTTCCTTCTCCAGTGAGAAAGGATATATAAACTTTCTCACCCGTGAAGAAACATAGAACAGATGGTTCCCATATATTTTGAACATTTTGAAGAAGTAAGCTTGGTGTGATTTTCCCTTGCCTTTTAACTTTTACCAAGATTCCTGGCTTATCCAACAGGAATGCCTTTCTTCCACACTTAAGATCAGCTCCTGAGAAAATGAATATGTGGTTTGCTTAAATACCTTTTATCTGTTATCATGGTATGCAATGGAATTTGTCTGTTGGATTATTTCAACATAATATTGGGAGAGCAGAAGTTCCAGATTGAAACAAACTTCATCTTACAAGTACATTTGTGCACGTATATCAGATGAACTGGTCTGCAAAGTTCAAACTGAGTCTTTGAGACGTAATGAGTTAAGGGATTTCATTATTTAATGTGCGTTTGTTGGGGGAAGGCATACACATTCTTACAGTAGAATGTCATGGACATTTTTGAAAAAAGTTGCCTTGCCATTGTCTGAAGAGCATGAGGCTTAAGAAAAGGAAGGACCTAGACCCTTAGGGAAAGAATTACTTCATAATATATTTTTATTTATATATTATGTATTTATTAGAACATTTATAGGTACTCCCCATCCACCAAGAACTTGTCTCAGCAACTGTTGCCTAAGCAATTAAAAATATGCCTAAGTTAAGAAAAGACAATCCTAGGATTGAGAAACATGGGAAAAGCATTATTTTCACACTAATGATGAGAAGATCCTCGACAAACTCTAAAATCATACATATTCTAAAACACATCATGGCTCTTGGGCATAGGACAACCAAGTTACCTGAATTGCTATTAAGGAGAGACTGTTTTTAGGTAAGAAGGAAGACACAGGGTGTCTAAGTGGTGGCAAAAGCCAGAAAGAGCACATAATCCTCCCTCAAAACCCTCCTCCTCTTCCTCCTTTTCCTTTTCCTCCTCCTCTTCCCTTCCTCCTCTACCTCCTCTACCTCCTCCTCCTCCTCCTCTTCCTCCTCTTTATTCTTCTGACAAGGATCTCATAGCCCAGCCTGGCTTGGAATTTGCTATGTGACCCACAGTGGCTGTGGACTCATGATCCTGTGCCTCAGCCACTCAATAAAGCACAGAAAATAGTGATGAGGTCAAAGAACTGGACAGTGTTAAACTTTTATCCTTTGTTGTTTCACACCGTGATGTTGAGACTCAAAATACCTTCTCAAAGAATCAATCTTTCTTTTTTGAGGATGGTAGGGCAAGTGCTTCTATAAGGTGGCACATTATAATCAACAGGCTCTGGACATAATTCCTGTCTAATTCTACCATACTGAGCCTCAGTTTCCTTCTCTAGAAGAGTGAGACTTAGAAGTACTCATATTGAATCATTGTTGGGATATTTAACTGTAGCCTCAAAATGAGCAGGGGAGAGGGCACAGTTTACCCTAAAAAAGGAATATCCTTTTATGTCTAAATAATAATCCATTATCCATCTATACTACCTTTTCTTTATCCATTCATCCATTAATGGCACCTAAGCTGATTCCATCACTTAGTTATTGGGAATAGTGCTGTGATAGATATGGGTGTCCAGGCATGGCTATTATATGATAACTTTGATTCCTTTGGGGTAGTACAGTTGGATTATATGGTAGTTCTATTATTTTAAATTTTTTGAAGAATCTTTACCCTGATTTCTGGACTAATTTACACTCCTACCAATGGCATATAATGGTTTTTTTCCTCCACATCCTCTCCAATATTTGTTGCTTTTTGTTCTTTGCAGGAAAACGAATGGAACTGGAAATTATTATGTTAAGTAAAACCAGCCAGACTCAGAAAGACAAATATCATATGTTTTCTTTCATATGTGGAATCTAGAATGAGAGGGAAAAAATAAAGATGTGAAAGTAGAGGGAAGACTCTTAGGGAATGATGAAGTCAGAGAAGAAGGGAGAGGGACATAAGAGACAATAATGGCATTAAAGTGATCAAAGTATATTATACACATGTATTGAACGTCACAGTGAAATCCATTATTTTGTATTCTTCTCATATGTTCATATATAAAAGCTGAATTACAGAGAGAGAGAGAGAGAGAGAGAGAGAGAGAGGACTATCCTAACTGCTTTATTCACTGCTTGGAGGTGATTTCCTCTTCAGCATATATGTAAACAAGGAGATCATATTCTGCAAATCAGATCTTATCTATATTTTCTCTACTCCCTTGTCACTATTGAAGATATTTGAGAATAATAAGGGGAGCAAGAAGGTGTTGCCTGTGTAACCTGACCCTCTTTCCAGTATGAAGGCTGTTGGTTTCGTAAGGCTGTTGTTTGCACAGTACTGGCAGGGCCTGTGGGGGCAAAGAGTGATGTGATGTTTTGAAATGAGAACCTCAGAGGGCACGTGCCAGCTCTCAACCTTGAATAGTGAACTCTAACATGTGACCATGAAAGGAAGGGCTGGTAACATCCAGGAACTTTTGCCAGCTTAGTGCAAGGTCCATCTTACAAGCCTCAGCTCAGTGATTTCTGAAGGCAACCCACCAAAACTCACACACTCTTCAGGATCCTGCTGAACTGACTGTACCAGAAAGGAATTTCATCTCCCAGAAGTCTGTTCCTAAGGACACCTGCAAAGACTGGTGTAGACACAGCTTTACAGGTGAGCATTCATCTCAAAGTAGCAGGGGTGTAGGATGGACAAGTCCTGAAGTCAAATGAACAACATGAGAGCTATAGGTAGTAAAATTGTAATGTGTACAGAATTCATGCTAAATGAGTAGATTTTAGCTGCTCTTGCCAACAGACAAAAAACTGCCACATCCATGTCCAGCCATGCCATCTGACAAGGTCCGGGCATTGGGAAGAAGGTTTCAAGGAAAACTTCATGGAAAGGGACTTGGGGTCTTCATTTTCAAGTAAAAAATTATCAAAAAAGAAAGGGAGAAATGCCACAGCCATTTCTAACCATATTGTCTGACAAGGTCTGGATATAGGGAAGAGGGTTTCAAGGAACTCATCTTCCAAGAAATGGATGGGGATGGGGAAAAGGAATATGTGCTTTTTGCTTTCTTGGAATAGGATTACTGCTTCTAATTATTATATACATAATTACTTCATGTTTAGGACTAATGCTCATAACTAATATTGTACTAAATTCTAGTGAAACAGATGCTGAAAGAATGGCAGAACTGGGGGAATTTGTAAATGTATTAGAGATAATGAGCACCAATTGTAAGGGTTGTGTGGACAATATTCTAGTTAAAGCTGATCAACAATTTCCACCCTGGAACTCAAGCATTAAGCAATCTATGCTTCAGCTGCAACAAGCTGAGTTATTAGCCCCTACTTGGATTGAAGTGGCCCCAACTATGGTAGCTAAGGTTTACAAAGAAAGCATAGAACAATCAAAAGAATACATAGGCCTGTTCCCACAGTACAAAAGCCTCCCTGACAATTTAGCATGGAGGTGCTTATCTGACTAACGGCAGATCTTGGTTCCCAGCTAGAGGAAAGAGTGGATACACAGCATGGGGAGGTGCTTATCTGACTAAAGGCAGACTTTGGTTCCCAGCTAGAGGAAAGAGTAGAGGCTATTGTTTCGATCAGCCTGACCCTTCACTGCCTTACATAAAAGCATATAATGAACACAGGGTTAGAATGTTAAATAGAGTTCAAGTGCCCTATTGTAGCTTATCATTTATGAAAAGCCTGAGAAGAGACAGACCTTCCAGGTGTTTGTTATCTAAAGATAGTAAAGTTTATGCTTTGGGCTATGGGCTATTATGACTAACAGGTGTTTTCTGTGGATAACTGCACGTACTACTCTTACTGCTTGCATGACCTAAGCCTGAAAAGATTGTATAAAAAACTGAGCTATCTGATCAATAAACAGAATAGAATCACACTGCCTCTGAGTTGCTGTGTCTCTGTCTCCCATCGCCAACTCCTCACCCACCTTTGGGGACCCCTGGATCCTAGGCTGCAGCAGGACTGCAGCAAAAAAACCAATATGTGACATGAGAGGACATGTTAATTTACTTATAGCCTTTTAAATGACCTTTTTACTATCTGTGTCTATCTTTTTACTATCCCAATACCCTGTTGCTGTACCACTTTGGCATCTGATTCTGTCAGATCTGGAAAGCTAAGCAGGGTCAGGCTTGGTTATTACTTGGATGGGAGACCACCTGGGAATACCAGGTGCTGTAGGCTTAGGAGAAGGACTCACTAACCCACTCCCAAAAAGCAATTAGCCATTGAAAACCCTATGAGTAGCAGAGAACCACTAACAATAGTGTTTTGCCTGTTGTGCATAGGGTCACAATGAATCAGACACTGACTGGACAGTATTTAACAACAACAACAACAATGTATCCCAATACATTGCTTGTTGTCATTGTTGTTAGGTGCTGTTGACTTGGGTCTGATTCATAGAATCTCTTTGTATAACAAAACCATACACTCCCCAACTTTGTGCCATACCCACAATATTTTTTATTTGATTCCATTGCTACAGCCACTGTGTTTCTTCTCATTTTGAGTCATGCTATTTCAGCAAAATGAAGTTCCAAGGAATCTACTTCATTCCCATCATTAAGGTGGACTCTACATTGAGGAAACAACTTTTTCCAAGTCATTTCTTGAGGGGCTCATTCTCTAGCACTATATTTGACAGTGCTTCTCAGTTATTCATAGGATTTTCAATGACTAATGTTTTGGGAGTGGGCTGCTGGATCCTTCTCCCTTGTCTGTCTTAGTCTGGAAGCTCAGCTGAAACCTGTCCACCATGGGTAGCCCTGCTGTTAATTGAGATACCAGTGGCATAGCTTTCAGCATCACAGTAACATGCAAGCCCCCATGGTACACCAGGCTGATAGACACATGGGGGAATAGATTACATATTATACTTTAATATACCTGACAGCATTTTTCTCAGGTAATCATTGCTTTTTGGCATCCTCCTTCTCTCAAGTGAGTAAAATCAAAATGATTAGACTGAGTCATAATCAGAAAATGCAGGCAAGTGTGTCTAAGGAAAAAAAGTAACTTCAACTTAAGAAACATAATGTCTGGTACCTAGTCTGTAAAGGGTCATTTGTCAAATACAACAAAACATTCCTAGAACTAATAAAAAAATGAGAAGAGGTTTGGGTGGCATTTTGGAAGCAAGAGAGTGAATGGAATAGGTAACGTGTGAAGACGCTGCAAACATTAATGCATTTAACCCTTCTGGTTACATTATTGAGTTGGCAGTTTTTCCTTGTATGACTTATAAGAAGGTTGTTGAGCCTAAAATCAGAAGGAAAATAACAAGAATACAGACAGAATTGTTTATTTAAATCATATGCCAAATGTTACATTAAAGATTTCACCTGTAATGCTATTATCCAATCTGTTTTTATTTACCTATATTCTCTTTAAAAATTAAATTTATGTTTATACTATATATGTTAAATTTAAACTGTTTTATATGCTACATTTCCCAATTTTATTGTAGTACTTCCCCATATCGGCAAGTGTTTTGATCTGCTGTACAGAGGGTCACTATGAGTCGGAGTCGACTCGACGGTACCTAACAACAACAACTTCCCCATATGTCCATATATACTATATATTATGCCTGTGTATGATGTTATTGCTTTAGAGTTACATCATCCTGCTAGATCATATTTTATATCACCTGCCTCTATTTCTGAACATTGGAATTTTGTTTAGTGTATGCTTGTGTTTATGTTGTTGTTGTTAGGTGCCATCGAGTCGGTATCCGACTCATAGCGACCCTCATAGGGTTTTCAATGGCTGACCATTTTGGGATTGCCTTGGGAGTGGATTGCCAGGCCCTTCTCCCATTTTTGTGATGCTGGGAATTGAACTTGGGACCTCAAAGACTGCAGCTCAGCGCTCTACCAGCTGAGCTAAATCCCAGCCCTGTGTTTGTGTAGCTTTATAAAATTCTCTTTAGGCCTGCTTTGTTCTTTGGAATTGCTTTCTTTGGATTAATTCCCATTTCTGGAATGCTAGGGTCAAAGATTCTGAAGTTCAGTCACAAGCATACTGCCCATTGCCCAGTGCTGCCAGCTCCACTGAGTGTGTCATATTTTCTGTAAAAATGTCTCTCTGAGTAGTTTCCAATCTATTTATTAGGCACCAAGCATGGTTGGCAGTTTGTGTGTACATCCATGGAGTGTGGTTCCAAATTGTACAGTTCAGGAAATATAAAAATGTGATACTCCACAGATTTAACATGAAACTATACATTGCATCTCACACTCATATAAGTAACCAGTGGTCCTGAAGGGTCTCACTGGAAGGAGAAGACCTTGAGGTCTGGGAAGTCGAACAGAATAAAGAATAAGCCAGTCTGACTCGGTAACTCAGAGCTCAATGATTAAGTCAATGGAAGCTTCTAGTCTTTAACCACTTTGAGCACAACTGTTATCTGACAAAACTGGGTTTATTGTCTGTCACAATGAGGAAAACAACATGCTAAGGGGAAAGGAGGTGCAGTCACATGTGTAGGAGGGCCTTGGGGTAAACAATTTAGGGAAGGATTCAAGGAGATATAGTTTGGCTCTGGCTTGGCCCCTGCTGGAAACCAGGGCAATTGTATTGGATACTTTTACGCAGGCAGCTAGGGAAGAAGCAGAAGAAAGGAGCAATGGGCACATGTAACAGGGGAGAAGGGCGGTGCCCAATTTTGTAGGTAAGACTGTCTTCTTGTTTCTGCCTGTGCTCAAACATAATTATGGAGTGATCTTGAGGGGTTTTTGTTTGCTTGCTTTGTATTGTTTTGTTTTGTTTTGTCTTACTCCATTATAACCACAGGGTGGCCTTGTTTGATGTTGCTTTTTTGTGAAAATGTTTATATCTTACAGGATACATTTTTGATCTATCAAATTTGTAAATGACCTAGAAGTCATGGAATAGGGGACTGTTTTAGATAAACAATCTCGGGAGCAGAAAGCAACAGAGAGGCAGAGAAGTCCAGTCAACAATCATTTTCTCCCGTCTATAATCAGAATATTACAATTACTAGAGTCTATCAGTAAGTCATTTGACTCTTTAGCAATAAAATATCAGCACCATTTGTTGAAAAAGGGCTCTATCCTCACTGAATTGCCTAGACATTTTTGTACAAAATCAGTTGATCACCAATTTCAGTCCCTTCTGGGCTTTCTATTTATTCAACTCCACTGCTCTATTTGTCCACCCTTATGCCAACTTTACGGGCTGGGATTTAGCTCAGTTGGCAGAGCACTGCACTGCAGTCTCTGAGGTCCCGAGTTCAGTTCCCAGCACCGCAAAAATGGGAAAAGGGCCTGGCAATCCACTCCCAAGGCAATCCCGAAACAGTCAGCCATTGAAAACCCTATGAGGGTCGCTCTGAGTTGGATACTGACTTGACAGCACCTAACAACAACATGCCAACCTTGTTCTACCAGAACCTTGCACCTATCTAGCAAGTTTATGGTCATCTAAACTTTATCATCACTATCTACAAATAAAATCACTACAAATATCACTTTCTACAAATAAAACCTATGGTGCTTTGTGACTGATTTGAGCAATTAGGGGAGAAGGGACATCTTAATAATGAGTGGTCTGACTTTTCCCCTTTTGAATCACTGTAGACAGTTTTAATTGCTATGTCTTTCAGTTAATTGATATTTTCTTCCTTACTCTCAAATCCACTGGCAATGACATTCTGTGTATTTTCCATTTTAAATGTTGTGTTTTCATTTCTATAAGATCTGTCTTGGTCTTTTGAAAATATTTTTCATTCCACATTTTTCATTTCATTTTTTTTTTGACATCTCTCTGTCTCTCACTTCATTTTATTTATTTATTTATTTATTTTGGCCTGTGTGTCTGTTTCTGTCCATATCTCTCCTTTCTCATTCTCTCCTTCAAGCTCCACTTTGGCCTCCTCAAACTCCAATCTCTGTGTGCTCCAGTCTGCAAGAGACCCCGGGCTCTGTTTGCGTTCTGTCTTCCTGAAGCCACAGAGTGGAAACCACCTTAAGGCCGTAAGCTGATGTGGTCAGTGCTAGAGAAGGAACCCAGGCCCTCGAGGGTGCCAGGCAAGGGCTTTGCCACTGAGCCACTGCCCAGTCCCCTCTTGGTTTTCCTCTTCAGAGATCATAATCCTGCATAGTTCATATGACTGCATATGAGAATTCAGAGAGGAAGGGTAAATCCAGGACCTATTTCCCTCTCTTAGCCCAGAAGCAAGTCTGGTTCCTGCTTTTTAAAAATCACAAGGTTACTCAGCTCTAGCCTGGGGCCTGACATCTCACACACGCCCGGTTTTAATGCAATGTCCTCTCAGACCACCTTCCTGATGCCCTCACTCAGAAGTTACTTTACTTTAAATGTCACAGTCACACAAGAAAAGTACGGTGATAGAGACTCCTTTTTAATATAATTGGGACGTTATGGAATGCTTAGGTAAGCCCATTTTGATGCAGTAGAATTTGTAAACATGGTGTTTTTCTATTACCTGGTAATTTCTACAAAATATATCACAGATCCAAGAGTGAAGCCTAGGGATGAAGTCACACTCAAACATGGTATGAGTCTCAGTGATGAGAGTATCAGCTTTGAATATGAGCTGGTAAAATAGTTTCCAAAAAGATTGCTTATGTTTAGACTATGGCAAAATGCCCTACATTAAAATGGTTGCATCAAAAGGTTATGGTAATATATGGCACTTTAACTCAAGTGGGGCGGAGGAGAGGTAAGAGGAGGGAAGGTAATAGTAGTAATATAACACATGTCAGTGCTTTCTATCTGGCCAAAGCTTTATTAAGCACATTGCATGTATTCTCTCACTTAATCCTTATAAAAGTCCCATGAGTTACATAGTGCTGTTATCTCATCTGCCTTTGAGAAAACCAAGCACAAAGAGAGTAAGAAACGTTCCTAAATTTACACAGCTTGTTACTGGAAGAAGGAGAAAAATCACTGATAGTAACTAAAATTCAAAAGATACTGTGTATATTTTCAAATGTGCTTGCTACTTTAAAGTGTACCTACTGGCTGGAATTTGTCCAAGGGTAAGAAAAGGACCTGAGCAATTTAGAAAAAAATTGCTATGCTTTCTGCCAGTCTTGTCTTTCCGTAGATTTAGTGAGGACTCCAGTGAAGAGACAATGAAGAAAGACTTAGTCATTAGTACAGGGCCTGCTACTTTTGTTCCTGAATCCCCTCCAGCTCTTCTCATTCCTAAATGTTCCTTGCTCATTTCCCTAGGCTGAGGTGTCTACCACGATGTGCCTGTTGCAAGGTGCACAGATGCTGCACATGCTGGAGCAATCCTTGAGGAAGAGCCTTCCTGAATCCTTAAAGGTGACAACAGAAAATGCTGAGGGAAGCAAAGGAAAACAGACTAACGTTTCTGGGGCACCTATTTGGAGCCAGGCACTAGTTCATATTTTCTCCCATTTAATTTATAATGCCAATAATAAAAGTTTTTATAAACTTTTAGGGAAATATCAATGTTTTTATAGCCATGTCTTTGATAAAAATAATAGATGCTCAGTTGTTTGCTAAATATCCCACTGATAGTGAGTTTCAGTGCAGTGATATGAACACAGGTAGGGCTGAGTCCAGACACTGCCTTTTGTTGTTTCTGACTGAATAAACGCTATTACTTCACTTCTTTTTAAGGACCATTTCACAATAGCACTGAAATTTGCTCAGAGTTTTCGTCCAAAATTACTTGAGATGCCATGTCATTGTTTCATTTGCTGATTTTGAAAGAACAGTTGCCAGGTGAGAGGTTAACCATCTTGAGTCTCTTGGAAATTAGCAACAGGTCAATTCCTATCTTGACATAAGTTTCCCAATTGATCTGAACTTAATGCATATCAGACTATTTGGGAGCAGGCTCCCAGTGTCTTTCTCAACCTACTACAATTGATTAGATATCTTAGGGTTGAATAAAACAAATGCATATAAACGCTTACCTCCTGAGCTGTAAGAGAAACTACAATGATAGATTCTGATCCTTGTTCTTACTTTTCATCACCAATAAAAGAGGTATGGTTCACTCTAATGGAAGCTGTGTGTGTGTGTGTGTGTGTGTGTGTGTGTCCGCTTACAGAAAAGTTATTTCTAGGTTTATATTGCTTTATGAGACACTTTTACCAAATGCATTTTTCTTTTGGTACTGGTGGTTGGGGCAGGGACAGGTGAATCCAGAGCCTACTATGTGCTAAGGCAAGCACTGCCCCACTGAGCTGCACCCTACCCCTTTTTTCTTTTGTTTTGAGACAGAATCTTACTAAGTCATGCAGGCTGCCTCTGGCCTTAAACTTGAGATCCTCTTGCTTCAGCCTCCCAAGTTGCTAGGATTTTTATTTTCATTTTTTAGAAATAGACTAATGAAATAACTGGCCATGTTCTTTTAGGATGACCAAAAAAATTTCAAGTCAAATAATCTAAAACTAAAGACACTCACTTGTCTGGACCCCACTATTACCTATGATATGATTGTCTTTACTTGCCAGTCCTTAAGATCCACAGAACTTCCAAGAGAGACATCAAATTTTTCTTGGCAGTAACATCAGTTAAGGCT
Source organism: Pedetes capensis (assembly GCA_007922755.1). Classification (NCBI taxonomy): domain Eukaryota; kingdom Metazoa; phylum Chordata; class Mammalia; order Rodentia; family Pedetidae; genus Pedetes; species Pedetes capensis. Next base: position 39,690 of record VMDO01013274.1, read on the forward strand.
ATATGGGCACTAGCCTGAGATACTTTCATAATGAATGACCTTTTTAATTTTATAGACAGAGGCTCATAATCCAGACTGGCCTAGAACTTGCTACATAGCCTAGGCTGGCCTTGAACCCATAATCCTCCTGCCTCCACCTCAGGAGTGCTGGGATTAGAGATCTGTACCTCCATGCCTGGTGTGAGTGACTATTTTAAGATGTTCTCCAGCCTGAAAGTTTTCTTTAATGCCCTGTGATGTAGTATAATTTCCCTGACATATCTCTTTAATTTTTTGTGCTAAATGGACTCCAGACATTTTGTGAAAGCTCCTTGTATTTCTCAATGGTCTCTTCCTGGAGCTGCAGTGATGAGATAAGGTGGCTGTCTTGGTTCCTCAGCTTTCAAATGGAGAAACATTCCTCTTTGGTTGCATTTTAGAGAGATATTTCCCCCTGATTGAAATCTAGACTATTTGTAATCCAGGTATTTTAAAGGTAGAATAACCTGGAACTCACCATTACTCAACACTTACTTAAGGTCCGGTTGAGAAAATGTCTATCCACTCTTCTAAGTATTATATATTAAATATACCTACTTGCAGGTGCCAATTCCAATTGAATCAAGGTATAGTAGCTGCCTCACTATGTTCTGCTCACTGTGTTCTGACTTTAGTAGAAAAAAAATTGATTAGTTAATTAGCTTCAATTAACTTAGAACTACTGTTTATGTCCCCTTTTTCCTTCATCTACATCAACAGTTCATGTGAATGAGGTATGGCAGGAAGGAACGGAACCGGTATAGTCCTGGATCATTGTCTATCCATTATGGAAGCCATTAAAATGTCCACTGTGTCTTTGATTCTTGGTCATTGGCATATTTCCGTGTTAGCATCTGTTGAGCGTTTATGTTCGTGAGATCTATGCTGGTATGCACTGCTGCATTCCTCAACTCCAAAAGAAAATGGGCATGGATTTGCCCCCATTCATTATCAATCTCTTCTTTGTCTTTTACCCCCTTACTGAATAGCCTATCCAACATAGTAGGAGTGGGAATCTAAGACTGGATCCAGGTGATGAGATCTCTAAGTCCATTGTTTTGAGTACTAGGAAATAGCCTCTTTTGGTTGGCAGAGTTCATTTAACTCTCCAGAAGTTGATGTGGAAATATTTCTTAAAGAATTTTAAACACCTACATGATCTCTGAACCAGAAATTGCCCTTCTGGATAGTCTAAGAGAACATCAGATACCCATGTGAAGTTTCCTAGCCAAGCACGTTCTAGAAAGAATTATTTGTTGAAGTGAAAAATTAGAAACAGGTGAATGGTCAGGATTGACAAGTGGATAATTGTGAATCCTGTTCAACCATTGAAATCAATTAAAAATTAATTTTGATATTTGTGCACATAGAAATAGGCCCATAATATGTTTAGTGGGGAAAAATCACAAGTATCAGTAAGTTCATTTTTATAAAATTGTATATTTCTTTTTCTGAGGTAGTCTTCAAAAAGATAATATTAAATTCTATAATACAGAATGGTGCTCTTAAAATTATTAATTTTAGTCCTCTGAATACCTTACTTTGTGAATTATGATTCACATTTGATGCAGAGGAAAAGCTCTTATCAATTGAGGTAAATTGAGGTAAATCCAGGATATTCTACCTCTAAAATACCTGGATTACCTGGATTGTTTGACCTCAATTCTCTGTTTGTCCCTTTTCCATCATAAAATGTCAAAATTTAATAGATACTATCTTGTCCTGATGAGTAAAGAAGGCACTTTGCCATTCTCTCCTAACTGACCCTTTCACTTTCTTGGAATCCTGCAGGTTTATGGGACCGTCTTTCACATAAACCATGGAAATCCATTCAATCTAAAGGTACTAGTAGACAAGTGGCCTGATTTTAACACAGTGGTTGTCCGACCTCAGGAGCAGGTAAGGCACCAGACGTGGAACCTGTATACTTATAGGGTCACATTTGCTGTGTGTTCACCACATGCCTGCCAGTATGGGAAAACCTAGACATATAGAAATGAATCACAGTGATGCAATGAAGTCCCTGTCCTCAATAAGCTCACATCCTAGAGGAAGAGAGGAAGAAACAGATAAATTACAGCTTGGTATGTGAAGGAACAGAATGTGTACAAGGTACAAAAATAGCCCAAGTAAAAGCAGATTAAACTATGGAGGTTGGAGGCAGAGGTTTCAGGATAATGTTAGATATTCTTGGAGGAGGTTTCATGTAAGTTTTACTTCATATGTAAATATATTTCTGTTAAGCCAACAAAGCAAAGTTCATGTTAAGTAGAGGTACTGGAAAAGGCAAAAGTCTGAAGGGATAGTACAGGAAAATGAGTGAAAGGTACTAGAAAGAGCTAACCTACAATGCTAGAAGTTCCACATGCAACTAGAGAAAAGGCTTAAGATTCATCAAATTAAATATCTAATCTATTTCAAAGGTAAAACCCCATAAGTTTATTTTAAAATATCAAAAAAATAACAGAAGCAGAGCAAAATGGTAGACTAGTTCTCTCTAGCAATGATCCCCTTACAGAAACATTGATTTGAATAACTATTTATGCACAAAATTACCTTCACAAGGTATAAGAAAACCAGGTAGAAATCACAGAATGCGGTTATAGTATAATAATAAGAAAAGACCACATTGAAGATGTTGGGAAGGAAATTCTATCTGGCAAGACAGCATAGCATGGAAGTAGACACTGTCTGCTTGGTGGAGGGTGAGAAAGGTAAACACAGATATTTCCTTGGACTCATACACTATATTTACCTACACACACAAGGATAAAACAGCACGAAGTAGATTTCAGGGGCCCCAAACTCCAGAGTGGTACCCGTATGACTGAACCTCCAGACCTGCCTTGCGCCCAGGTGGCAACTCACAGCTCTAGACTACAGGTCTATCTGATGAACTTGATTTCTGGCCTACACCACTGCTGGGCTCATCTCAGTAGCCCTGAGCACAGGATAGCAGCAGGGAGCCCACAGCAAGCTCTAGGTTTCTTATTCCCTCCAGAGGCACTTTACCCATGATGCCTTGGGCTACAAGTATGCTCTAGCACCAGAGTGCTATACCTACTTCTTTAAAAATAATACAGAGGAACAATTTAATGACATGAACTGTAACCAGATAAATCACACTAAGTAAGAGAATGGGCTGGGATTTAGCTCAGTTGGTAGAGCACCGTTCTGCAGTATCTGAGATTCTGGGTTCAATTGCAAAAATGGGTGAAGGACATGGCATTCCATTCTCCAGGCAATCCTGAAAACAATCAGCCATTGAAAACTCTATGAGTGTTGCTGAGTCACACACCACTCAATTGCACCTAACAAGTGAACAGAACAAGAAATTTAATAAGAAATCAAAATAATAAAAAGTAAAGAATATACTAGAGCTGAAATATTAAATGAATGAAATAAAACAGGCTGGGCTTGGTAGTACACATCTGTAATCCCAGCATGTAGGAGACTGAGGCTAAAGGATTGTATGTTCAAGCATAGCCTGGGCTACATAGAGAAACCCTGTCTCAGAAAACAACATATAAAGAAATGCAATAGAGATTACCAACAGCAGAATTAATCAATCAGGAAAAAGAATTTGTGAACTCAATGATAAGTTTGAAAATATAGCATCAAACTATCTGAAAGTGAAATCCATAAAAACAATTTACAATAACATCAAAAACATTTAGGAACAAATTTAACCAAGAAGATAAAAGATCTCTGCACAGAAAACCATAACACACTGATGAAAGTAACAAAGACAAAAATATATGGGAAGAAAGCTCATGTTTTTAGATTGGAAGAATTAATATTGTTGAAATGTATACGCTGCCTAAAGTGATTTACTGATTCAGTGCAATCTCCATCAAAATATCCAAAATAGGGAGTGAGCCTAAGTGCCTATCAATGGATGAATGGGTTTTAAAATGTGGTGTGTTATATACGTGCATACATACATTTGTATATAAGTCTTATTGTATATGTGTGTGTATATATGTATGTGTATATGTGTGTGTGTGTGTATATATATATATATATATATATATATATATATATATATATATGTATGTATGTATATATACCCAATCATAAAAATAGAAGGGAATCCTGCCATTTGCAACAACTGGGTGAACATGGAGGATATTAAGTGAAATAACCCGAGAACAGAAAGAAAATATATCACTCATATACAGAATTCAGGGAAGTTGATCTCATAGAAGCAGTGAGTAGAATGGTAGTTGCCAGACGCTGGAATGGTTGTAGGGGTTAGGGCAATTTTGATCAAATGATACAGAATTACAATTAGATAGGCAGAATAAGTCCAAGAGATGTATTGAATAGCATAGCGACTACAACTAACAACTATATTTTATTCTTGAAAAATGCTGAAAGAGAAGAGTTTAAAGTGTTCTCACCACAAAATTCATAACTGAGCTGATGCATGTTAATTAGCTATACTTATTCATTCCACAATGTATGCACATAGTCATGTGTTGCATGACTTTTTAGTCAATGACAGACCACAAATATGACAGTGATTTGATCAGAATATATCACCTAGGGATACTGTAGCCATTTTAGTTTGTGTAAATATAGTCCATGAGGTTTGCACAACAAAAATCACCTAACCACTCATTTCTCAGAGTACATCTCCATTTTTGTTAAGCAATACATGACTGTATTCAAGACATGTTGTATACAATAAAAAGTTTTATTTAAAATGAGAAAATTAAAATTTAAAAAGAAGATAGAAAATAAAAAAACCAATGAAATAGAACATTAAAAACACACAGTATTACACCTTTAATGTAAACCAAGATATTTAAAGGGCTGGGGTTTGGCTCAGTTGGTAGAGTGTTGCTCTGTGTTCTCTGAGGCCCTAGGTTGGATCCCCGGCACTTCAAAAATGGGAGAAGGACTTGTTTCTGAAACAGTCCAGAGACAATCAGCCATTGAAAACCCTGTGAACAGTAGAGAAGCACTGGGCATGGCACAGTGTCCAGGAGTATTACCTTCTTGTGTACATAGGGCCTGTATGCACTCGATGGCACCTAACAACAAGATATTTAAAAATCACAAAATTGAACAGTATGTAAAGTGAAGAAATTCACACTAATAGTAAAAACCTAACTGAAATAAAATCATTGGTTTTACCTATGATCTTAAGCAATAAAATAATTAGCAGTGTCATTACTGACTGGTATGCAGTTGTGCAGCATTTTCCAACTATTTAAAAAATGTTTTCTAGCTGGCACCATGGCATATGCCTGTAATCCCAGTAACTTCAGCGGTGGAGGCAGGAGAATTACAAAGTTGGGGCCAACAGCAGCCTGAGTAACTTAGGGAGACCCTGTCTCAAGATAAAAAATATTTAAAAAGAGGCTAGGGGTGCAGCTCAGTGGTAGAACATTTGCAAAGTATATAGGAGGCCCTGGGTTCAGCCTTCAAATGCCACAAGTGAAAGAAAGAAAGAGAAGAAAGAAAGAAAGAAAGAAAGAAAGAAAGAAAGAAAGAAAGAAAGAAAAGATTTCTAACCTTTCCTGGTAATATTTTCCTCTGCCTCCTTTTTCAAAATACTTTTATCTGTTACTTAATAACTTGAAATTATTTTTCCAAATATGTGGTTGGTTTGTTTTTCTCAAGCTATAATTTGTTTAACCATAGTATTTTTTTTTAAAGAAAGCATTTCTAATTTGTTTTCATGTTTAGGGGTTTTTTTTGTTTTTGTTGTTTTTTTTTTTTTTGGTGGTACTGGGGGGTTGAACCCAGGGCCTCGCCCTTGCATGCTTCCCAAGTGCTGGACCACTGAGTTGCACCTTCACCTCAGCCCACTGTTTTATTTTTTTTATGATTTTTTTTTTGAGACAGGGTCTCCCTAAGTTGTGCAGACTGCCTGTGGTCTCAAACTTGTGATCCTCCTGCCTCCATCTTCCAAGCCTAGGATTACAGGTGTGCGCCACCACACCTGGCTTTCACCTTTGGTTTTATTACATATAGCTGTTGTTGTTAGGTGCTGTGGAGTCGGTGTCCAACTGCAAGTGACCCTGTGTACAACAGGCAAAACACTATTGTCAGTGCTTTTCAGCGATTCGTAGGGTTTTCAATGGCTGATTGTTTTTTGGGAGTGGGTTGGGCCAGGTCCTTCTCCCAAGTGCATATTGTTAGAGATTTCAATTCGGAATCTGTATCAAATTAAATACCATATTCTTATATTTATTCTTGCCATAGAAACCATCCTTCATAAGTTGCTTTTCTCCTCTTTATACTGAGTATGATTGAGGTATAGAACAATATGGTCTAAATCATTGTGTCTTTGATTTGAAATGTTCATGCAATGTATAGATGGAGTATAGCATTGTTCTGGAATTGCCTATCATGATTTGAGTATTTAAATCTTTGATCTTGATTTCATGATTTAAACGATTCAGAAATAATTAGACTGCACCAATTAAAATACCAATATTTTGTTACATAACACTACCACAGTATAAGGCAAATGGCATTATAATCAATTTAAAGGGTATGTTTTATTCCTCATTCCCCAATAATAACAGGATATGACAGATGACCTTGATCATTACACGAATACTTATCAAATCTACTCCAAGGACCCTCAAAACTGTCAGGAGTTCCTTGAATCTCCGGAAGTCATCAATTGGAAACAGCATTTGCAGATTCAAAGTAAGTAGGAGGAATGGGATGTGGGCTGACTCACTCCCACATCCTGATGAAGTTCCCCCTATGACTCACACCTCTTTCCTTCAAGCTCCATATCTTCAGCCTGCTGTTAAGTTTTTGACTTGCTTGTGTCTTTATGTGTAAAGGGGACAAGGGAATCATCAAATACTGCAAAGAATATAGAGTAATATAATGCCTGTTACCAAGAAACTCTGGCATATCTTACAATTCTGGCCAAAATCTTTGGGGTGATTGGGTGCTGGAGCACAGATTTGCCTCTGGCCTCCCATTCCTAGAATAAGAATGATAATTTGTACCATAGAAAATCAGTTCCATTCTTGGTATTGCCACTAATAACATGACCATGAATGAATTCATCCTTGGACATATTTTAATTTATGTAAAACAAAGAAAATTATGCCTAAGAAAATTAGGCAAATTATGACTATGTGACTATTCACACAGTAGCAGCACCAAGTCCAGAACCAAGGTTTCCTGACTTTAAATCTCACTTGCTACTGCATTGGAGAATGTCTCCTTAGAATGTACTAAAAATTGTCACATCTCCTTAGGAAGGCATGACATGTTATCTTACACACTTGTCTAGGTACACAGTCCAGCCTGAATGAAGTGATAAAGAGTCTTGATGCCTCTAAGTCTTTGAAAGTCCAACACTCAAAAAACATTCTTTTTATGACATATGAGACAATCAGGAGAATGGTTCCTTCCTTGCTGGATACAAAGAAGTTATCACCGAGTGGCGGCAAGCCCAAGGCCATGTGAGTTTAATAAGAACCAGTCTATGTTACAAATGCAATCAAAATAACCTTTTTTTTTTTTAAAGTATAACTGAGACTACCTTCTTAAAAGCTTCCACTAACTCTCTTCTCCCGGGAATAAATTGGTCCTCTCTCTAGCACTTGGACCTTTCTTCCCTTGCACACTTCCTCAAACCACTCCAACCTTCTTTCTGTTTCTCCACAATCATAAACTCATTCACACTCCATGACTTTGCATTTGCTGTTTTCTCTTCTCTGTCTCTCAAGGTCATAGAAGTAAGAACAAATATATACCTTTATACTTACGCGCTTTGCTTGCTTCTTGAACCCTCCATAGAAATCAAGACATGTTTAAACTCTCAACCCTGGATGTTACTCATGCTGCCATGGTGAATCAATTTTGGCTTTTTGGTGGCAATGAGAGGAGCCTGAAGTTCATTGAGCGCTGTATACGGACCTTTCCAAACCAATGTGTTCTGGGGCCTGAGGGGACCCCGGCATCCTGGAATCTAATGGACCAGACTGGAGAGATGCGAATGGCGGGCACCCTACCTGAATACCGGGGCCAGGGCCTTGTGTCCTATGTTATCTATTCACACGCCCAGACTATGGAAGAACTAGGCTTCCCTGTCTATTCCCACGTAGACAAGAGCAACATAGCTATGCAAAAAATGAGTCACACTCTGCATCATCTCACCATGCCTGGTGACTGGAACCAGTGGAAATGTGCGCCTCTGTGAGGCTGACCCTGAAAAGAAGATGATTGGGGATCTCTGTGTGTAACTGAAGGAGTGGATGGTAGACAAAGAGAAAGAATAAAGTATAATTAGCAGCAAAAGAGTGGGTGCTGTGTGAGCCCTAGGGAAGCAGTGTGGATGGTCAGCAGGACCACCATGGTCCCTGTGCTCAGATCACTCTTGCACTTGCCTTGCGTTCCTCAGTTTGAAGCCGACCTAAGTCCTCCTGCACTGAACCGGTTTAAATAGCTCCCCACATTTCTAGATTTTCTGTGACCCTCCTTCATCAGCTACATAATGCTCCAAATTGCTTCTCCTAGAACCCCAAGTGCATGGGTTGGGTACCCTTGTTACCTTTGCTGGTGATGGAGAGATTACAATATTTTCTGGCCACTAAAATTTATTCCTTTCTCTTTCTGTGCCTTTCTGTCAGTGATTAGCAAGAAGACTCTCCTCATTAGGTTTTCAGAGAGCAGCATCTCTCTTTGCTAGTTTACAGGTATTAAATACATTACACACAAATTATGTGTGATATTACTTTTAGCACTGTATACAGGATATAGCCCAGATTGTGATTAAGGAGAAGACTAGTTTATTACATCTGCCTGTCTACTTCCAGCTCCCAGTCCAGGGAAAATGATCCAACATTGCTTCTAAAAGCGGGGCTCTCTAAGCCCACTGTAATCCCCAAGCAATAAAGAGATTTTGCACTTGATTTTACAAGTACAAGCTAAGTGGTTCATGATGGGGAGAGCACATGGGAAGTATATGGAGAGTGGAAGTTGGGACTCAGGGAGTTGGCCATTTATTGAGAAGACATGGTGGTTGAAGGGGCAAGGAGGACACTGCAGACACAGCTAGTCCATTTGACCTTGCCATGTTAGTTCAGGATACCTGAACTCTAGGAACTTCATACTCTCGTCTCAGGGGAGACTGTTGCTGGTGAGAAAGCAGGTTAGATATTCTTTTAGGTTTGAGCAAGATTGCAGATAGTCTTCTGTGCCACCACTTTAAAAGAAACAACACTCATGGTGAGCACTGGGTAGCAAAGAGGGCTCTGGAATGAAGGTGACCGCTTGGATTAAAAACCTACTCCCAACTGGTGTGCATAAGCCTGGAATTAGGCTACAGAATTGGAGACAAAGCCTCATCCCACCCCCCACCAAATAATCCCCGAGGTTTAATGTCCCAGGTAGTCAAGAGTATGGAGGTTCAGTTTCGAGTGGTGGTCTCAATGTTGGTGCAACAGATATTTTGGACTATATACTTCTGTGTTGTAGGGGTTGACCTGTGAATTGAAGGATGTTGGCAGGTTTCCTGGCCTCTACCCACTGAATGCCAGTAGCACACTCCATCACCCTTTTGATAATTGAAAATGTCTTCAGACACTGATATGTCTGTTCCTCAGACATGTCTCCTTGAGGGAAAATTGTCCCTGGTTGAGAATGACTGGTTTAGGGTTGTTGTTGTCATTAGGTGCCGTCGAGTCGGTGTCTGCCTCATAGCAACCCTACATACAACAGGGGAAACACTATTGTCAGTGCTTCTCTGCTGTTCATAGGGTTTTCAATGGCAGATTGATTTTTGGGAGTGGGTTGCCAGGTCTGTCTCCCAAGCCTACAGCACCTGGTGTTCCCAGGCCGTCTCCCATCCAAGTACTAACCAGGCCTGACCCTGCTTAGCTCCTGAGATCTGACAGGATCAGTCGCCACAGGGCTACAGCTGCAGTTGGTTTAGGGTAGTGGTTCTCAAATGAATGTGCATGAGATTCACCCAGGATAGTAGCCAGGTGTGGTAGGGCACATCTGGAGTCCCAATTACTTGCTTGTCAGGAGGCAGGAGTATTGCTTGAACCCAGGGCTTCAAGGCTAGACTGGGCAAACAGCAAGACTTCTTCTAAAAAAAATCTCCTAGAATGCTTGATAAAATGCAGATTATGGGGTCTCAACATTAGTTTCTATGACTCAGTAAATCTTAGTAAGAACCCTAGAATTTACATTTCTAATGAATTTTTCAGTAATGCTGATGCTGCCAGTCCAGGGCTTATGCTTTGAGTGATATAATAGAACATGCCTTATTCCCTAGGACTATACAGGAAAATTCATACTCCA